>JAQGBH010001465.1:0-32371 GCA_034698265.1 Sminthurinus aureus | reverse complement strand
CAATCAGAGAGCATTTACGCCAGCTGACGTCACAACTCCGCCTCAAAATCTTCAATATAGGAATCTTCATACACCTGGAATTTGGTACATCTTACTCATGTTATTTCTCCATGCTGTTTACTGATCATATACCATAGGTAAAATAAAAGTACTTGTAGATAGAGGAGACGGTGAAATATATATATCTATATTTTATTTGAAATCTTTTCTACTCATCTTGTAATCAGATATCTATCTACAGCATTCATCTATCAGTAGCATATTATATTATATTATAATACTATACTGTGGACTGTGGTTAAATAAATACTTGTAAGTTATCGTGTAGATTAGTGGGTTGTTAGTAGTTAGTATTACATACAGTATTAAAAGAACAATACGAATACGAATAACAAGTTCATGTCATTATTACATTGGCATTGGGAATTGGACATTGGGAAACTGTACACTGTACAGAATGGAGGATAGAAAAGACAAAACTATGAGAATTTGAACTTTGAAGCTTTAAAGCTGAACATTGCACATTTAATATCACAAGAAGTAGAAACTAGAAGGAGTAATGTTAAAAAGTTGAAAAAGTACTAGAAAGAGAAAAGAGAGAGAGATGCAATAAAGCATGACAATAATTGACTACTGTAAGTTTCAGATACAATTACAATTGCTGAACGATGAACGAGTATTTGGTATTCGTACTTGTATTTGTATTTGTGCTACAACTTGTAATCATGTAAAATGTGAATTGTAGATCTACGTTTGTGGCTTTGAATATTTATATTAGTATGACTGGTTTTGGTTTTGACTATTTTTTTTCTTGGTTCCTCAACCCTCAACTTTCCTCAATCCTCTTTCTTTTCTGTTCTACAATCTACACTCTTCGCTCTACACGCAGTTTGTTCACATGTATCCTATTTACTATTTACATAAAAAACATAAGTAGGATAAGTTGTTAAAAAAATCCAGAAAGTCCAGTCATGTGTCCATTTCAGTTCTTTTATAGACTAGATACGAGATACTAGATTCATTTGGACTTAACATACATATTTTCATCGTGTAGCAATTAATTTCCTAGAATCTAGAGATATGCATTAATTTATCTATGCATCAAAAATCAGATTAGGAGGCTTTTTTCGTGTACATTCTAAACTCTAAACTCTTAGCTATTAAGAAAATTGATGTATAACGTACAACCATATTTATAGTTTCCAGTATATACAATACCTAGTATAGAGCTTTGTCCTACATTTTTCGACGTGAATAATACAAAAGCTTTCTATAAGTAATACTTCTGTCTTCTGTCCGTAGTCCAGTCTTCAGACTCAGGGGTCAGAGTTAAGAGCTGTGAGATGTGGAAGTGGTTGACCAAAAAAACGCACATTTATATAGATAAAAGTCGGATTATGTAAAATGTAGAGTGTAGATAGATTTGATATGAATCGTACCTACTTTACATAATAATAATAATACTTGTGTCACACAGTACCTTCTTCATTTCTCTTCTCCCTCTGTTACATTACATGGGAGATAGAAAATGAAAATGATGGGTGTAGAGTGCAGTGTGCAGTGTGCAATCGTCGACGATTATGTTAACAAAGAATGGACGAGTGAAGAAAACTCAAAAAAATCAAACTTATCCTTCCCAGTGTCCAGACTCTCATATTTCCTTCTACATTTTTTTTGTCTGCATTTCGCCATCATTGACCGATTTCTGATTTTTGTGTATTTGATCACTGATCGAAGATCAAAACCAGCCAATACAATAACAAGTATTGAGAATTGAGAATGGAGAATTATCATTCTCTACACGCTATACGAATGCTGTGTATGTTATAATAAATTTTTAACGAAAGCTCATTTTGTATATACAGTCGTCAAAAAAATAAAGTTGATAAACTGCATTTGTATGAAAAGTACAAAGTACAAAATGGCGTTTGTCTGCAGAGTTTAAACCATCTTATCCTGTCTTAAGTCTTTAGGATATTCTTTCTTTGCTTTGGCAATGTTGTAAATGTTTGGCGCATATTATCTTATGCATTAATGTCCCTATGAATTTTTCATGAAATCCTTTTATCTGATGCAGTCTGTATTTATTTCTAAGTAATTATGTGGTATGTATGTGGATTTTAAAATACATACGTTTCTATTGTTCCTTGTGCTGAATATCAAGTATCAAAACTTTTTGAATTTTCAAAAGTTATAATGACTTTCAACGTTAAACTACACGCGATAGCAATTTATTTAAAGACATAATAATATACGCAAACAAACAAGCTTTTGTAGATACTTTGGGTTTAGCTAGTGAATGATCATTGACGATTGGAAATGTATTGGATTTCGGTTTGGTTTGGATTGGATTGAATTAGAAATTGGAAGTTGGAAGTTGGAGATGCGTGAACATATCTAATTATTATCTATGAAGACCTCAGATAAATATTTAATATTCCCATCCCTTTTCCTTTCATTTCATTACGAGTTTTGTTCTGCGGGGACTGAAAACTGAAAAGACTGATGGGTGTTGAAAGGAGATTGGGAAACAAAAAACGAGGAAAAGACAGAGAAAAATTAATAACCATCTGCGGAAATTAGCACCGACGACTAAACCCGCCTTTTCCTTTCACGGTTTAAAAAAACTGTTCAACAGAAGAGGCCGAGGCCACCGTGTCAAATGGCAACGGAAGATAAATCGACTTTCCAAGTTACACCGTTCAGATTCTAGAGTCTAGAGTCTAGATTTTAGATACTCTTCCACGCTTTCTGTACTCTATCCATATGTGCAATGTACAATGTACATGTGTTGTGCGTGTATAACTTACTTATTATGGAACATGGAACAGATCTTTTCCTTAGGCATCTTTTCATTCAATTTCATCACATAACGTAAACTGATTTTGTTTGGATAGATATACACACCAATCACCATACAAATGAAAGGGAAATGTGTAAGTACAAAGTAAACCTTTCCTTCCTTTGCCTGTCTCCTTAGAAAAGCACAAATGTAGTCTAAGCACAGTATAATGTCCAACGTATGTGTTGTGTGAAGATTGAGCATTGCGCACCTTTTACAAACTCAAAATAATGATGTATTCAAGTGTGGATGCAAAGGATACAAGATCCATAATATTATGTACCTGTTTTTTGTATTATATGTTGTATATTCTTTCCCCGGTTATATTATTGTTAGGACTTGAGACTTGAAACTTGAGAGTATTGAAATTTAAAATGCAGCATACATACGACATACAAGCTGGAAACTGTTTAATTTTTTCGCTGTACAATGTACAATCTTTGACTGCCTCTCGTTCTGTACATTGTACATTGTATAAAGTAGGTATAAAAAAAGAAATGAGAGGTACTTGATCGTTGGTTGTTGGCTGGTATACATAGGTTCCTTTCGTATCTGTTTATCTATCTAGATCGAGTAGTGAGCATACTCAATAATATACTGGGGAACCTTACCAATCCGAGGACCAAGCTCCAGTAGATAGTATACAGTAGACAGAACAATAGAATGAGAGCTAACTTTGGATTTTGGATTTGCCAGCAAAGAGATTTATGATCCAAAATCAAAGCAACATTGTACACACTGTGTATTGAGTACTGAGTGCGTAACAATAACTATGGAAAAGTTTTTTCCCATTCTTTTCTTTCATTTTTCTAAGATATTAATAAATAATGCTAGAAAGCTAAAATCCTAGAAATAACATGGCGGAGGAAAGTGGAAATTTCAAAGCGATCCTTGTACTAGTTTGCCCTTCTATTTATAAAATATGTTATTCTTATTGTACATTTATATAATATTTGATTAAATATTCAACTCTTTTTCAAGAGGTTCAAGATTTAAGAGTCTCAAGCCTCAACTTGAAGATTCAATAATCAATATTCGATCCAAATCAAAGGTATTAATATTACATATAGCAGACAGCAGACAGCAGATAGTAGCCGCAATTGATTTAGAATTCAGAATTCAGACCTCATGGAAGAAATGAAACGGAAATTCTTTTGAATTAAACTTTTGTAGTGGTTTTTATCTAGTTCAAATTCTTGGTAGTATGTACACAGTTTGTAGACATACTTATTCAACGTTGGTCCCAAAATGTTTTATACTTGATGCTATTTAATTTACCGTCTAACGACTACCGACTGACTGTGGTTGCTCTAAATTCTGGAGTGAAATCATTGATCATTGTTAATTGAAGATTGAAAGGTTTCTTTATAAAAAATTGAATATCCCCTTCCCATCTCATCCCATTCCATAACAAACAGTTGAACAGTTTTAAATTTCAAGGGGATTCATGATTCACGTTATTATTATTATGCGGATAAAAAAATTGTACTATATTATCTTGCATCCTGAATGAATGAATGAATGTTTTTGTGAGAAAAGTGTACGAGATAAAGAAATAATAATAATAATTGTTTTTCCAGTGGCTGATAGGCTGTTTAATGTTTAATAGAATAATGATGGAAATTCGATCCGATGCGATACACATTATGGATTCTACATCCATGATTTGAGAAGAAAACGCCGGTGATAATTTAATAGAAAAGAAAATCCAGTTTTAAAAAGACCAAGGAGAAAATGAGGATGGATTGAAAATGGAAATTGAAAGATAGGAGAGGAGAGGACTAGAGATTGAGTGGAATAGACTGGAATGGGTAAGGTAAAGTGAGGTAGGTGTTTATTTGGAATCACATGGGTTCTAAATGATTGAAGCTGCCAATGGTCGTCAGATAAGAATCCTACATCAGTTGTTAGTTGATAGTAATTTTGGTAAGGAGTGAAATGAAAACAGAGAGAGAGAAAATTGTTGATTGGCAAGCTGGAGTGGTTCGAAAAGTTGGAAGTCCAAAAGAGAGGATGAGAGGAAGGGTATCGAAAATTATAGAGTAGGATCCTCAAGAATAATCATGTGCCAACATTTGTCCAGTCTCCAGTCTCTTTCCTTCTGTATCTGTATTTCTCTGTGTACTGCTAATGTGACTATTACTACCACCACCGCAACTACTACTACAACTTGAACTATGACTACAGTATGTAGTATACACAGTACTTTTGTTCATGGAGATGCATGCATTCAATCTATCTAAATGGGCTATTAGATGGGCTGGCTCAACAAATCTAAACGAGTCTTTACCTAACCGAGTTTCACTTTCAAATGTATCCACATTCTATATGATGAGAGATTGATGGGTGGCATTGGGCATTGAGTATAGAGCGTAGAGCATAGACCAATTGTCTATTCCCTCTATAGACTTTCACACTCTTTTCCTTCTCTCCCGTTGCATGACTATCTCTTCTCATGTTCCGCATCAAGTCTCAGCAGCCAATCCAAACCAATCCAAAGGCTCGTACAATTCTAATGACAGTACTATACAAGATACACGATACGCGATACATAATACACGCATCAATTTTTACCCCTGTAAAGGGAGAAATACTTTTCTAGACTTTTTACAAAATCTAAGAATTCTCTCCATTATCCGTCCTCCGTTGTACATCTCAATCAGGAAAATGTAAATCTTCTTTTTGTGTTTCACTCTACTCTACTTTATTTAAACTTGATATCAAGAAAATGTATTGAATTTGTCCATGTTGAAATCAGAGTCGTGAATTATTGGAAATAGGAAACGGGATTAAAAATTTCTAGATTATAGATTCTAGACGTCAATCACTGATCATAGAACAAGTGGTTGAAATCAAAGGGATTGTAGACGAGCATTACTGTTGTGTACACAGTTATTTTTAACTGAGCTGAACTGTTCTGTGAGCAAATCAATTATGTTTTATTTTAAAAAAGAGATTAAAATTTTTAAACGTAATTGCAAACATAAAAATTAGAGCACATATTTTGTAGTGCAAGATTGCAAAAATGCCCATTGTCTATATTTTCTTGAGATCTATATGTATTAATACTTGCTACATAATGCATTGACGAAGATGCTGCGAGTCGTTATCGATTACAGGCGATATATTGAATATTGAATACTGAGTGAACTACTAAAATTTATTATGACTCAAGACTCAAGACGGTTATTTTGAACATATAAAATATATTATGCAATAAGCACTTCATTCTTGTATGTATTCTACATGTATTATGTGATGCTTTGTGCAGCACACATAAAGATCTTGATTAATATTTTACATACCATATCAAAAATATGTATCTGCAATCTGCACTGTGCATAACACATAACACATACATATGGACTATCGTTATCATTCCTATTGTATTGTATTTTTATCATGATATCGTACATATAAGGGTCTTGTACAATGTACATTGTCCACAGTTCACAGTGGTACTAGTAAGTTACGATCAAGCTTGAGATGAGATGACTTGGCTTGGCTTGAGCTAAGATGAGTTGGAACATTGAGAATTGAGCATTGAACGTTGAATACATTATACATTATGGAAACATCAAATAGGAAATAAAATGCAGTTTTATTCTTCTTATCAAATGGAAAAAGAGCTGGGCTCGGCCCAAATCTCATATCTCATACAGTCATACAGCATGCAGCATACAGATCGGGATATTCTATGTTCAAGATACAAGATTCAAGATAGAAAAGTCCACATCCAGGGCAGTTAAGTGACTTTGAGTAACTCAAATCTCTTAACTCGTATATTGTGCCTTGTATTTTGTACCATGTGCCGTATCCTGTATTATTGCTTATTGCTTATTTTCCATTGTACAATCTACATTGTACATTGTTACATGTTATCCTCCTCACAGGAAGGAAGAAAATAGGAAGAAATTTCACTGCAGAAAATAAGAGAAGGAGGAGGATGCAGCCACGAAATGAATAAAGAAAGAAAGAAAGAAATAAGGAAAGGGATGAAATCCAACAGCACCACAGAGTATCCGACCAAACTGTGTACTGTGTAGAAATGAAGACTCTAGACTCTTTAGGAATGTCTCAATGAAGTGGTTCGTTTATACTTAGCTCTGTCTACAGTGTACAGTGTACAGTCTAAGTACATGCATACTCGATACTCGATACACTATGCATTATCATTATGCACCTTGTATCAGCTATATAAATATATGAGTTGTGTGTATGTGTAATGTGTATGTATGCATGTATGCATGTGCAATGTACAGCTTCAATTTCTACAGCTCTTGTTTAAGAACCTACGGATCTATTATGTACTGTTTTATGTATTGGAATGCATACTTATAATATATATCTGTCTGTGTATACTGCATTATGTATATTTTGAATAAAAAGCCCAACCTTATAACATTTTTAAGAATTTTTTTTCACCATAATAAGATTACTCGACCTCCTCACCTTGTTGGATAGTTTGGTTCGGCTCAACTCAGCTTGCCTCCTTACTTTATACCATGAACCATGAGCAAAGGTATATGTAGAAAGAATGAAAGAGAGGGAAGAGAGAGTAACCAAACCTAAGGAGAAACATCTTCTCGTACTTAGAACGTACACACCAACAAACCAGCAAGCAGCAAACCAGCCAGGGTAGAGAAAAAATGAAGAGTATTTGTAAAGGTAATATGTATGTAATATCTAAGGAGGCTCAAGACTGAATACTGAAGACCTGTTCAGTGTTCAGTTTAAAACAGACGAGGAATCTTGTGGTTGCTCAATTGGATGTATGTACCATGTACAATGTACGTTCAATCCCATCCAATGCAATGGAATACACACATATTACATATGTGTGTGAGGATTCTTCTCTTCCTTTAGGCAATCCTACTCCTGGCCAACATACAACATACGTACATACACCAAGGAGAAGGGAAAAATAACAAAAATTCTCTATAGACTACATTATATAATATCAGGAGGGATGAGGCAGGAGAAAAAGAAGATGATGATGATGATGATCCGATGGTCTGTTCAAGATTCAAGATGCTACTCCTCACTTCCTGATCCTACACTTTTTACTACCATTACTACACTATCCTGCTACTACTACCTACTACTTACTTACTTATTACTTACTACTTCCAATTCCTGCTCGTATCTAACTCCTGATTTCAGACTTATGTAGCGTATGTAGCGTATGTAAACATTTATTCATTGCCTGGTGTACTCTGGTTTTATTATATCGTATCGTGTAAGTATTGAGCATTAAGTACACAAGTTTGAATGTATGACCGGTACAGAGTAAAAAGTACAAGGATACAAGGATCAAGGAGGATGATGATAATGCATGTTATTGCTGTTGTTGTTGGTGGTGTTGGTGTTGGTATGTAGTTAGCACGATCTCAAATCTCCACTATTATTACAAATTATCTAGTTAATTGTAATAATGGTATGGAGGCTGGTAATAGTAATAGTAATCATATGGTAGTAGTATGACAACAAATAATCATTAAATAATAGCTGGGTATGGACTAGGGAGTAGGGAGTAATGGAGTAGGGATAAAAGGCTGATTGAATGTTGTACGGAATAGGAATGAGCAAAGAGACTTACATAAATGAAATCAGACTCACAAACACTCTGACTCTGACTCACAATCAGAATGAAAATGAAAATGATGATGAAATTGAATATTGAATATCAGCCGCTTAACCATGTACATTAAAAACCGAAACAAAACAATCTCCTCACTCCTCGTCTCTTTGATTGGAGATTTGAGATGAGCATGGTTCAAAGTACAATAATGGAACGCCATTAGCATTACTACTGTATGTTGTATGTATTATGATTACATTATTATTTCTGTTGTTATTATTGTTATTATTATTATTATTATTAATTATTATCATCTTATCGCGTGATTTTGTTTATCCATTTTGTACAAAATCCAAGTAGTAATTATATGTGCAGTCAATTTGCAAATCTTGATCTTGTTTTCGATCCAAGATTCAAGATCCAAGCATTTTTTGATGATTTTATTCACAAATTATATATATTGTGATAGTCAACAGTTAACAGTCACCCGATATACTATAAATGCTTTCTTCATGTACTTTCCGTTGTAAATTGTAAAGGAAAATTGATTATACTCAACTCAGAAAACAGAAATTAGAAATTCTAACTAGGGTCATGAATCATGATCCATCTTGTGAAAAATAGATGATGAAAAGTAAGTCATTTACATGCATTTTCTGCATTATAAAGTATAAGTAGAAAACTATGTACGAGATACAAGTCTATCTATTTAACCACCATATGTTCTTGTTTTGATCTTTGATCATCTCCTGTCTTGTGTTATGATGCTCGAGTATAAAAATGACGAAAGGGGAAAAATTGACATACGTTCAAGCTCAAAACTCAAAACGTTCAAACCTGTATTTTTTTATGCATACTTTAGTCTCTATAAAATATAAAAGTATAAGATATAACGTATAAAGTATACAGCTTTAATAATTTTTTTCCTGTTATACGCATACATACATAAATGTGCATTTAAATGCAGACAAAGATGAGTTTTGACTGCTGACTTTTGACTCTAGGCGAATTTTTTTTCTTTTGCCTCATTCACTTTTCACTTTGAGCAGTTTGAGATTTGAGACTTGAGACATGAAGAATGATTATGATTAGGAATAGAAATATTGTTCTTCATTATAATTTATAATAATACAAGTTACTGATGCAAAATTCTCAATTTTAAATTGTCCTTTCGACAAGAGATACAAGATACAAAATGTATAAATAATTAATCGAGTGGAATTTTCTCAAGGGAAGAGAAAGGAAGAGGCCAGAGCACAGTTTGTAATTTAGAGTTTACAGTTCACAAGTATATTTTCGGTCAACGTTGAAAGTTAAAACAGATCATAAATTAAAGGGGTAGCTGTAGATCGGAATGAAATGGTCTTAATGGAAAAAAATTAGCAAATTATTATGCTTGTCATTTTATAAAGACTACATGTCATCAAGTCATTTTCCTAAAACGAGTTTGGGATTCCGCCTGTCTCTTTCTCCATCATCATCATCGATATAATATAGTCTATAGACTGTAGCCTGCAGTCTATAGGCATACTATATACTGTATATACATTGTGCATATTTTACTATTGTCGCCACCGTTCAGTCAAATAGATGAATATGTCTATAAACAAAGACATTTCTTCACAACATTCCAACTTTGAACTTACAACTTGAAACAAATTATGAATTATCTTGCTATTTGCTATTTCTTTTTACTTTTTTACCTAAAGTTGTATATTCTATAGTTTCTTGTGTTCCGTGTTGCTCTGCTCAAACAAGTTAGTAAATATTTAAAGAATTTTTGCAACAATAATATTCTCGTCTCTTGATTTGGTTTTTAGTTTTAACTTAGATTTGACATTTGAAATCATTATTTGATCCAGCTATCAAAAATCAAGATCAATTAAAATTAGTTGTGCAGTTTACAGTTTGCTCATCAAAAGTCAAAAACCAAACTTGAGGTATGAAGGATCAAGTTTTAAACAAATCATAGTCAATAGTCAATAGTCAAACTGCTGATGATGATGCGATGAAAGCTCATCTCATCTCAGCTCAGCTCAGAAAACTAGTCAACTTTGTATTTTGTATTTTGTATTCCCATGTATGCCTGCAAGTGGAAATTCCATAGTTCTATGTTTTATCTATCTATTGGTCTTTTACTACATGACTTGAATTTAAAATTGAATTTATAATGAATTTTGTAAGAATGACAAAACTTTGAGATTTGAGAGTTGAGATTTGAGATTTGAGACTTTCAGAGATGATCAAGTTTGAAAAGTTCAAATCTCAAATCCAATTGATTTGGCACTCACATATGTAATATGTAGACAATATAAATGCATAAATACAATACACAACATAGTGGTCTGGGAAGATGGAATTTAAAAAACTGCTTCAACAGAAACGTATCAACTGTCTGTTTGAAGAAAACGGGAAGAAGCGAGACGAGCCAAATAAGAATAAAGAATAAGTCTGGCCTGGTCTGGCCATCAACAACAACTTGTTGAATGTTGAATTGACGGCAACAGTACTCACTACTCACTATTCAGTATTCAGTAAATACGCATCTAAACATCTTTTAATTTCCATGCACGAATGAACCAACAACCAGCCATCAAGAATCAAAGTATCAAGACGCTCTGCAATGTTATGTTTTGCCAAGTTTGCGATAAATCCCAAATTCCAAATGTCAAATTATTTCATGACCGAGAATCAAGAATCAAGAGTCTTGGCCAAGAGGATCGATCGATTACTCATCTGATTTCGACGCGAATTCTATTTCTCTCATACATCTGATTTTATTTCTAGACGCTGGACATTGGTGCTGGTCACATCCAAATTTTGAATAAAATTTTTGACATTTTATTACTTATATGATGACTATAATGCTGATATTTTACAACTGATGACTGGGCTGGATTTCAGCACAGAATTTCAAAGAGGAAACTAACGAAAAGGGCTTGGGTTTTTAAATTCATCCATTCTTGAAGCGAGAGAGAGAGAGAGAGAGATGATCTGACAGTGTGTATAATTTTTAAGACTGAAATGCATCATCTTGTTTTCTGTGTGTGCGTTGATGTATCTTGGATTTGGTTTTGGTTTGGTTTGGTTTGGTTTGGTTTTAGTTGCCTGAGGGTGATTGCTCTAGTGACAAGATCGCAATATTAATATTAATAATACCAACACCATCAAGGATCAACTCAACTCAAACCAATCTAATCCAGTGTAATATTATTTGTTATGTGTTATATAATACGGGTGTACATATCACATGGGAAGGCTGTGATTACTTTAATACATTTATAATTTACAATTTACACCATCTGCAATCTGTGTACTGTGTGTACAGTATACAGTAACGTATTTACATACTGACCATTCCATTCCATTACGTTTCATTTCATTTCATTTCATTCACCTCCCAAGAAAGGTATGAAAGGACGGCAATTACTTAATTACTCGAACAATTTTTAGATGAATATGATTAAGAGATTCTCTCTCCCCTTTTTAATTTTATGTATAGCCTCTTTCGTCTTGGGATCAAAAATACTGGGCATTGTGTATTGTGCACCCAAGTTTCTTTGTACATAATACATAATAATACATATTAAAAATCAGAAATCAACCATTTGGCATTTGGGCGTCAAGTTTGGAACTGATCAAACATTTTTGAGTTCTAGAGTCCAGAATCTCGAGTTCTAGAGTTCTAGTTTCCAGCTGACCTGAGATTGAGCTGGAACTGGAGCTTTTGAGATTGAACTGTGTAAGTTTTGTACCTTTTTACTGGTACAAGTCTGACGGTGGGTTTTAGGTTTATCTACATGAATATTGAATATATGAAAGTGTGTATAGGTTAAGTATTTATGTGTATTGTAGATACTACATGTTAGATATTAGACACTGAATATACCAGTAAAATTTTAAAAGTTGAAACAAGTTTTTATTGTTAATGCGGCTGGACAGAGGTCGGACTGCTGTGATTGTGTAACTAAGAACTAAGAACTCACTGAATCAACTAAATTACTTTACATTTGTTGTTTACATCTGAATGAATTCCAAAATCCAAACCCCAAGACTCTAGACTCAGAGACAAGAGAAATTCCTATAATTCAAAAGCAAAGGGTGAGACACAAGATTTTTTAAGTAAAGTCTCGAGTCGAAAAAATTATTCAACAATTTCACCATTTGAATTTATAAACCCATTCAAGAATGTCAATGGTGAATAGTTGTGCATAATACATAATGCGTGGTGGCCAGTGTCTAGTGTCGTTCCAAGGAAAAAACACTAAAGGCATTTTTTTCTATACTATTTACTTGAAAAAATGACAAGTTTTCAGTCTTTTTTCCTTCTTTTCTCTTTTCTCAATGAACATTTAAGACTTTTAAAGCACAGATCGTACATAATAAGGACAATTACTGCGTAGAATGTAAAATTTTAGTCACGCAATGGTAAAATATTTAGTCACTAGTTAGGTTGACAACTGACATTTGACAATATTGAATCATTCCATTTGAAATTTACCATTTTAAGTGGACTATATTTCTTGACTTGTTAAACGCCTGGTTAAAGTTTTAAGGGGTTGTCGTACTAATTTTATGTAAACTTTTATGTGAAAATGCAAATATTTAAAAAACAATGAGCAAGGAAGTCAGGTAAAAAGCTTGATTTGATATTTGGTATTTGGTTGAAATTTCTCAAAGGTGAGTAGACAAATTAAGGAAAAACATTGCCATAATAAACACTATTATGGCCTCTTCTTCTGTTCTGGTGGTCATTGTACATTGTTCATTGACCACGTCTGCTATTCTCTATTCAAAATTAACAGCTAAACTGTTCAAATTGTTTAAAGTGCAAGTCCAGTCTTTAATCCAGTCCTTTTGTTATCGTACACTGGAGAATAGAGAATATGTACATGTGAAATTGAAACAAAAAACATGGTGCACTTGTATTTTGTATGGATGAGTTTTGAGTATTGAGTTTTGAGCATTGAGCATTGAGCATTAAACATCAAGTTAAAGCGTGTATGAAAAGCACATATAACTAGTTCGGTGACTCTATCGACTACAGACTACAGGAGAAGAATCCTGATCAAGTATGGAGATAGGAAAAAGTGCCATAAAATATTTTATTACATTTTTGTGCAGATATTTTCAGTCCCGTTTTGCCTTGTAGCAACTTTAAAAGAAGTTGAAACAAAAAGCAAAAGCAAAAAGAACAAGAAAAAGAAGTGGACACGAAGAGAAGAGAAGAGAAGAAAAGAAAGGAATGAATACAAACTCCAAACACACATATACCGAAGAATCAAGAGTCCAGAATCAAGTGTAGGAAAGTATAGGAAAAAAGTCAAAGTCTCTTCTCCATTCTCCAGAGTCCATAGTTTGTAGTTGGAATTTAAAATTCATTGTTATCAAAAGTGTAAAATATATATTGTAAAGTGTAAAGTGTATGTTTTATGTGTTATGTATACAGTACACTCTACATTGTACATACAATACACATTACATACACATTACATACACAAGAAAGTGAACAAACTGCCCATGTTCAACTATTGAACACTAAACACCAAACTCCAAACATTAGGCATTGAACATTGAGTATGTAATAATAAACAAGAGAATTGAAATGCTGTGTTCCGATGTCCCATCTTCTGTTTTATAGTAAGAATAACAATAGCTTTGACGATAGTTTGTTTGCAGAGAGAGAGAGAGACAGAGAGAGAGAAAGAGTGAGTGAGATGGATGCGTTAAATAGAAAGTGAAAAGGGGTTTGTTTGTGGTCCTCAAGATTCTTGTTCTGTGGTTCCTTTAATTTTGTCTCGTAGATACTAAGTATATTCTACTGTGAAAGAACGTGGTGCTCAGTGTTTGGGACTTGAGACTTGGTGCTTGCTTGTTTTTGTTCCTCTCGCTTCACTTGATTTTCCTTTGGTTTTGGTTTGTTCCCGTGTACATTGTACATGTTATATGTGTTACATGTGTGTGAGGATTTGTAGATTTGTTGTTGATGGTGCTGGTAGGTTTGAGGTTAAGAAGACAAGACAAGAGACAGGACAAAACATGGATTTGGATATGCATCCTATAATTTTGTAGATATCAACGAGGCGATACGAGGTGAATTGATTTTTTGTCCATCTCAAAAAAACAAAACACGGATTCGTAATAGGCATACACTAGAAAAATACTATGTACACTGTACAATGTATGTATACAGTATACCGTGCACAGGGTACTATCTATTTTTTACAGAGAGCAGAAGACAAAAGACAAACAGAAAAAGGAACAAGTACAAGAGTACCAGCGGACAAGTTGAATAAAAAACCAGGAAAGGAGTTAAACAGCATTGATAATGGTCAGAGCGCATAATATAAAATAGATACATTGTATAAAATTGTATGAGCTTTTACCTTTTACCTTTTACATGAATGGTTAATAGTTAATACAATTCTTGTTTCTTGTTTCTTGAAAAAAGACGGCACCCTCTCTTCTCATTTCTGTCTTTTCTTTTATATCGTAAATCGTAAGAGACGTTTTAAATTGCACTTTGCACATGCAGGCAAAATATACTGACTCGCCTACTAAATTCCCATAGAAATGTGCAATAATATTTATTTCAAGGATAAAAAGTTGCAATCCAATTGTTGAATGTGGAATTTGTCAACTGCCAACTCTCAACTGTCATCTGTCAAATATTACAGAGACTTTCTTCCACTTGAAATATTTTTATCATGACCATGATGATTGCTATTTTCCATTAGTATTAATATTATTATTTTTATCTAGAAGATGGAAAATAGATAATTCACTAGTAAAGGAAAAAAAGCGTCGACTCTTAAGTCTTGACTCTTGACTCTTGACAGCTGATGCAATAAAATGTACTAGTAGAATGCGAACGCGAATTCTAATGCACATTGCACGAACAACGAACAACTTGCAAAATGAAAAACAAACTATCGGACATCGGACAATGTCTAGTCTCGAATTTCGAGTCTCGAGCCTCGATTCGTAGAAAGGTTGTAGAAATATCATGTATGCAAATTACACCAATGGAATATGAAACAGAAAACAGAATAACATATTATAGCAAAAAAAAAGATTCTGCATAATCACAATTCACAATTCACAATACAGCAACATTTTTGTATTTAGAAAAAATTAGAAAAAATATTTCATCCGATTTGTATTCAACCACTTGGTATATAATTTATTATTTACTTGATTTTCATTCTCATTCTCATTGCCATTTGGATTTCGATTCTGATTCCAAATCAAATTTGAATTCTTGCCATACATGAATCTATTTGATTCTCCGTGGTTATAGAAAATCTCTCTGTGAGTTTGGAGTTTCAAGTATGAAAAGACATGAAGGCAGTTTAAAAGTGGACAGCTCAACTGAACCGAACTGAACTTGAACATGTGAAATTTGAATACATATGTCTTTGGTCTTTGGACAAGGCGCCTCGAACACCCTCGAGTCTGCATGAGGCACTAGCTTCAAATGTATGTAGTATGTATGTAGCGAATACAGCCAAGAACACAGCAAGTCTCAAAATACAATAACCATAATGTTTCTGTCTTTTTTAAAGGTATAAATCAATTTCACAACTCACATGTGCTACGTCCTAAACTGCCTTGTGTCTTGTGCTAAAAGTTGTGTGTTGTGTGTTCTGTTGCATTCCTCTCATTCCCATTTCATATTTCATCCTTATTCGCCATGTACATTTGTATGTGTGTGCGCTCTCTGAGGCATGAGGCAAGATACAAGATGAGGGAGGAAATTCCACGGTATATCTTTTTTTCCTTCCATGATATTGATTATTTACAGTTTTTGCAGGCGTACATAATCTACTTGTCTACTTGTCTATAGTTGTGAGAATACTCGTATTCCTATTATTTGTACGTTGTGCCAGAATATTTTACCCTATGCAAATCTCAATTTCTGCTTAAGTTGTAGTACTTTAAACAGCTAACTAAAAAGAGTTTGATCATTGAGTAGTCGGTGGTGAGTGCAAAATTATTGAAATCATTTTACAGACCAACTTCAATTCAACTCAATTCAACTGTTAAACGATTCAATTGAATATTCAATCTAGAGTCTAGAGGAATCACCAAACATCCTACATGCAGCACACAATTCCTTTCAGTTCAATGATCAATGTAAATTCGTGTGTCTGTCCTTATAGGATTTGGGATTTTATTGTAGTTTCCATATCCATCGTTTGCTCGATGCTAAAATTGATACGACACGACATGATATTGAAATCCCATTGCCCAGTGATCAGTGGTCAGTCCGACGTCTGGCCTGTCTGCATTGTAGTTCATGGTTCATTGTGTATTCTACATAAATTACTCGTCTACCATCTCCCAGACCAAATTGACTATTGACTATTGACTATTTTCAAAATCTAAATCTGAATCTGCACCAAAAATATTCTTGTGAATTGCGAATACTGTCTAGTGTCTAGTGTCTAGGTTTCAGCAGGGGCTCTGATATCCAATACAATCTGATATTTATACGAAATTGGCAATATGATCAAGTTTCAAGCTTCAAGTATCAGTCACAGAGGTGAATAGACAGAATGACATTGACATTGATATTGATATTAATATTGATACTCGCACCTTGGTCAATAGAGAAGGAATTGACGTCTGGATCGATGTCTGGTTTGGAGTTTGGAGTTTGGAGGTTAATCAAGTCATTTAATTTATGTGATTGATTTGATTTAATGAGACCTCCCTCCCTGGAATTTTTATTGAATGAATAGGATGAGACAGACCATTCCTCGTCATTCATCACTCACCACATTGATCAGGAATTGAGAATCGAGTATCAAGTGTGCAGAAAGGCACAAGAGAGTGAGTGCATTGTAGTAAAAACTTGTATCTTGTCTTTTATTTGATACATTTAGAATTTAGAAGTAACAAATAGAAAAGTCGGTAGAAATTGAAAAAGTTGATTGTAATTGAGAAAGGGTAAGTGATAAGTTAATGCTGATGTTGATATCGAGATCGAGATCGACCCACCAGAAAATGGGAGAAGAAAAAACTTTGTATTATGTACAGACTACGGTTGTGTATGTCATGTATTAGGTATTATGTATAATAAAGAAGAATAGGAGCAAAATGTAAGAAGTGCGGTGGAAAGGAAGGGAGGAAGGAGGCATTAAAAAAGTAATATAAAAACTATTAAATTTTAAAAATAATTCAAAAGCATATGGATTCATAAAAATTGAGAATCTTCTCCTTTCAGTTCTAAGTCCTCGGTTCTCAGTGCTCTTCCTCCTTCGTCTTCTCTTTTTTTCATTTTGTATAGCCCAGAAAATTATTTATATTATTATAAAATAATGAATGCACAGATACTTCATTTTAGTTTCTGTATTTTAGATTTTAGGGCAGTGCCTGCCTTGTCGCTTTCAGGTAAGGCGGTATTCCAATTCCAATTAAAACCTGTCGCCGCATCTGATGCGGGTTTATACACGCTTATCTCTCTCTCTCTCTTTCCCCTTCCCTCGACTTTTTCTTCTATTACTTCCATTACACTTGTTCCTTGTTCCTTGTTGCTCAAAACTCAAAACTATGAAAATGAAAATGAAAAAGAGCAAAAGACCAAGACCAAGAGGTTTTAACCTTTCTGGATTTCCCTGAGATCTGAATTCTCAAGTCTGAATTCTGACATTTTGTGTGTCTTGCATCTTGGTTCAAGATCCTTGAGCCTTGTGTCTTGGCTTTTTACGTGGTTTAATACATCTAAGAATTGAGAATTGTAATTCCTACTTTTTTGGAGTTAGATTCAGTTAAATCCATCTAAATTTTATTATTGGAACCCGCGAAAGCTTCAAATTCTCTTCATTTTTTTAAAGCAGGAAAAGTTGGATATAATTTTTTATCGTTTTTGGACGTATTTTGTGAATTACTAGTCTCTAATATGTGGTTTTATTTATTCCTTGTCCATTGTTCTTTGTCCATTGTCCATCCTCATGTTGTGAGCAGAGACATGTGTATGTTTGGAGGATGGACAATGTAAATTACAAGAGTGAGACTGGCGACAACAATTAGTCAGCGTTGTTCATCAAAGAGTTGAGAGAATGGTGAGGAAAGAAGAGAGAACGAGAAAGAGAGTATTCAGAAATGAAACCGAAACCGACTGAGACGACGTTAGTTTGTATTGCTTGTATATTGTTTGACCTTCGGTGTATGTATATTTGTATTTTGTATGTATAATACGCACTTTCGGTACAGGATATAACGTATAAAAAGTGTATTGTATTATGTAACCGAGTTAATGTTCAACATTTAACGTTCACCGTCCAATGTTCAAGTGAAACTTGCCCGACCTGAAGATGCATGGAGGAAATATATCCTTTTAATGGCTAAACTGTCAGAACAACGTTAGAATTTTTTATTCCAACGTCCAAGAAACCCACTGATTTGGTTCGGAATGGTGAACTGTGAACTGGAAAAGTGGATGAACCCGGTGATGAGTGTGTAAACAAGGTAGATGCAAGAAGCCAACTTAAACTTCAAGGCAGAAAGGAGTAGAAACACAAGAAATATGTACAATGCTCAACGCGCAAGAAAACACAAGATCTCTGTGTACCATAATCATGTTTCATCTGGAGATATTAAAGTAGAAAGTGAAAAGGATTTTTTGGATTTGAATTTTGAATTTGGATTTGGATTTGGTGATACTATATGCTCTTTGCTTCTTTTTGGTTTTGGTTTTTGGTGGGTTGTGAGTTTTGAGTTGTTCTTATTCCTGATTCTTGCACTTGCATTGTACACTGTACATTTTACATTGTACTCGAATCCAACTCTGTTTTCTGTTTTCTGTTCTCTCTCATAATATGATATGATATTCTTCTTTTCCCTTCTCTTGTTCTGTTGGTCCAATCTCTGTGATTCCCAATCCAATAGGAAATTTAAAAGTTGGAACGCTGCTGGTAAACCTGTTGCCGTGAACAAGCCTGGATCTTAATTTATTGCCTAATTTTCCGGTCCCGAGCAGAAACTCTGCTTGAGCTTGAGGTTATGTTGGTCTCTATCGTTTTTTTCCAATTTCTCTAACGTAGCCGACTCTCTCATATTCTCACATATTGCCACTACTACTCCTTTTATTCCTACTACTACACAATACACAATGTACAACAGACAATATACACTACAATCTCCCTGTATTATATTACTACTATGTTCAATGTTTCAATGTTCAATGTTCATCTCTCCGATCTCACACGTTCTCTCTCTCTATTCTCTATATCTCAGCTCTTCATTCCCTTTACCATCTCTGAAAGCTTGTGCCTTGTGCATATGTTTTCTCTTATATATTTAAGTAATACACGTAAGTGTATTTTGTATTTTGTACTCGGATTCGGCTTCATAGTAATAATAACGATATAACTTGGTCAATTCAGAATTCAAATACACCACGTCCAAAGGAGTAAATATGTAAATATGTAGAATGTAGAATTTAGATGTTGGATATACCAGCCACAAATATACAAAAAGACGTTGGTCTGTATTCTGTATTAGTATTCGGTATTCAGTATGATGAGATGATTTCACATGGAATAAAAAGTTGAATAAAGTCTTCAGTATCCTCACAGTCACGTCAATCCAGATTTCATCGACCCTTTTTTCCTCGTCTTTTCTCCAGTCCAGTCCAGTCTATTCCTTGGACTTGGTTGCTTTCATTTATATTATTTACGCACTACGCACTACGTGTACACTTTATACTTTATTCATTTGAAGGAACGAGGCAAAAACCACTAAGATTCTAGGACGACCTTCCAAAGGAATCAATCAAATGAAATGAAATGAGGAAGAGCATGTTTTTTATATCAGAAGAAAGTAAATGGACTAGGAATTATGGGCGATTGAGACAGATGTAATGTTCTTAATTTTGTTTCACGCCTTGTTAATTGCCAATTGTCAATTGTCAATACAAAAATAGCACAAACACTTTGTCTCTCGACTCTCGATGTTTTTCATATGACATATGACGCTGTAAACTTTAAACTGGAACTCTGCATACTGTACACTGTACAGTTTATGAAATGACACATGACATATCAGAGGCTTTTGAGAAAGGAACCAATGTAGAATGGTTGTCACCATGGTAACAACTATACAACTATACCAAGATGTGCCGGTAAAGAATACAGAATCCAGAATACAAAAAGGAATAGCTATTTGAAATTGCTTTGGTCCACAGTCTACAGTCTTGAGTCTAGAGAATGCAGAGTGTAGTATACAGAGTAAAAATTCAGCCTCCCTCCAGTCCGCACAGTGTACATTTTAGATTGTAAATGTTGTGTAATGTGGTTGTACGGGGCAGTATGAGGCTGTAAAATGCCTGCGGTCGGCTAAGCAAATTAAAAATAAGGGCGTTATCCACTCGTTTCCTTCTGTGTAATACAAGATTTTTGCATATAAAATACTTTTCACTGACAGTCACTTTTTTGAACGAGCCCATACATCCTTTCATCCTTTTCTCACTCATGTCTCATGGGTCTATCGTAGCTATCCAAAAAATACAATATATTATTGCACATGATACACTAGACATTGTACACTGTACAGTTTAAACTGGCAGTGGAATATTCCAATATTCTGCAATGAAATTTAACATTTTATCATCATATTCCATTTCCATTTACCAGTTACTGTGTAAACTGAAACTGAATTGTTAAAGGTGCTCCGTGCTCCAATCCATTGATTTACTGAAAGAGAGAGTTGAGAGTCAAAAGTCACAACCGCAGCTAGTGCTATGTAGAATGCAGAGTTAGACGTTAGATGATTTTCTTACTCTTTTCTACCTGACCTTCCTCTTCTTCTTCTTCTTCTCTCTCTTCATTTATTTAATATTTAATCTCTAAACGTTTCAACTTGATAAGAAATTTTGTAATGTACAGAAGAATTAGAATATCTTGAGGTGCTCAGTTCAACACATTATGAATATTATACGTAGTTTATTCTTGATTCTAGATTCTCGATTCTCATTCTCATTCTTGTTTTCATTTTCATCATTTCACTAGAATCCTTTTGACAAGTGGAAGAAAAAAACTGGAAACAACTATTTATTAGATGTTTTTTTTTCTACTTTCTTTCTCTTTTCTGATGCCTCTCCTGTCCATACTCCATACAGTTGTGCATGTATACATGTATGTACAGTGTACAGAGTATGGATATTTGTTGGAAGACTATTTTCATTTTAATTGCAAATTTAATCTGCTCACTCCTATTCCTGACGGCTGACTCCAGTCATTATACTATTTATTATACATGAATAAACTAAAAGAATTAAAAAAACTGTGTGTTTTCCGAGTTGGCGAGTTATACACAATTTATACTGACTCTAAATTCTATAGACTGTTAAAAGTCTAGGGTGTAGAGTCTACACTGTAGACTCTAGAGTTTAAAGTTTAGTTTAGAGTTTAGAGTCAACTGAATACTGAATATTACAGAGAGTAGAGAGTGATGTTGCCTCCTTGCAAATCTTGTTTATGTTGTTCCTCTCCTCGTAATTGATGTCACTTACGAAGGAGAAGCGACAGGTGGACTTGTGTTAAAAATAATGAAAGTAATATTAATTACTCAAGAAATGCTGGATGCTTAATGCTCAATGCTGGATATTTGATACTGGATTCTATGTAAATTGTAAATTGAATAATTTATATATATGTTTTATATGATTTCTTGGTTTTTGGGTTTTTTCAGGTATGTGTTATATGTTATATGTTAATATGTATGAAAAGTAGTACGAGGGCTTCCAGCATTTTTGCTATCAGCCATTTACCATTTACATGGGACAGTACATTAGACACCAGTGCACAATGTGTACATTGTACACTGTACATCTTGTCCGCTGTCCATCTACAATCTACAAACTACGATGAAAAATGGAAACTTGGCTTGTCTGTCGTCGTTCCCCTGTTAGATGTAAATATGTAGGCATATGGAATATATATATAGATATATCACACTATATGCATCTACGTATTTTGTGGGTAAACATGAAGTGATTATCACATTAAATATATTATACGCGCCTCCTTGTTATTATCCAGTCACTAGTCACTAGTGCCTAGTCACAGGAAAATAGAGATGGAAAAGGTAAAGGAAAGAGAGATGCAGATATACGTACATCCGTCCGCACTCCCTGTACTTTATTCTATATGCTGCACGTATGTGAAATATGAATGTTGATGTAATTTACACAACATTCAAAAGTCCAATCCAATCCAATCCAATTCAATGCAGGTGAATCCGATCGGATGCATCGCAAGGCAATACAAAATACAATCCTATGTCTAAGATCTATTAGAGTTTAGAGTGTGCACTATACAACTATACAGTAGACTGTATGTAATAACTATATGGACAATGTACAATATAGTTTTGGAATGGTAAAGTGAATGCTGTTGGAAGTTGTTGGCGTTTGACGTTCGACGCGAGAAGTAGAAGAGTAGAGGAGTAAGGAACAAGTAAATAAGTAAGTAAGTAAGGAGTTGAAATAAAAAAGATGAGATTAAGAGACTTGATAAGAATAGAATTGGAGAGATGTGCTCAGTGCATTGTTAATTCTACTCAGGTGTGATGCGCTCTGAGCTAAACTTATACACACAAAACAACATCACACAAGCACAAGCTCAAGCTAAAACCTGCATCAATTCCAATCCATTCCATTCTATTTCATTCCTCCGTTTATAGTTTTGAGTACTGAGTAGTGAGCTCCGAGTTTGTACACAATACATAATGCAATGTCTATTTTACAGTGTACAGAGTACAGTATATTTACGAGTTAAACACTGTTTTGATGTTGTTGTCTTTTATTGTACTGAGCTTTTCCTATCACCCCCTTCAATAATATTGAAACAATATTATTGAACTCTGTACGTTCTAGATTCTACGATGCTCAAAATATGTTCCATATCTATTCTAAATATTTTACATTCAATATCCATTCCAATACAACTAATAAAATAAAATATTGATCATATTTAGCTAAAAACTGTCATCCTCCAAAAATATAAAGAGTTTAAAAAAATTTGGCAAGTGATGCAGAAAATGCTGTAAAAATTATTGATTATACAAAAGTTAACGCTTCTTACCTCTTCTTTTTTACGGGGTTAAAGAAGCTCGTTGAAAAATTAATCACGTTTCACGATTCCGAATCAGCACAATCACTCTGATTGTAAATTTACTTAAACTGTAAAGTTTTACTGTGAAAAACACTTAGATTTTAGTTTTTTTTCTTCTTTTTTTCTTGTATATTAAAGTTTAAAATAACACTAATTCAAATGCAAAACATCCCACTATTGATTTTGTTTTTGTCGTTTTCTGGTAGAATAATTAATTATTTCCAGTTTTATTTCCAGGTGGAAAAATTAAAATAGATTTGAGATTAGTAAATCAAAAACTGAAACAATGTTACATGTACAAGAAAATGGATGGAAAATTATTATTACTTAATGTTGTAATTTTTTCTAATTTTTGGTTATTTAATATTCAATGTTGTTTTTGAGGGAACTGTAAATTTCGGGATTTTTGAATTTTTGAAATTCCAAACAAGTCGAATCACTCAGATCAGATCTGATATGGTCAATTATTGAACATTATAACAATGTTTTAGGATTGAAAGGAAATGCCGAGTTTTTTAAGTAAACACACAGTCACTTTTACAATATTTTTTGTTGGTAATATAATATTGTTAAGTTTATTTATTATTTGGTTGTATTACACTGGAATTTATAGTGAATTCATTGGTATTACTTATTAGAGTTTGTGAATACCGAGTACAAGATTGTTGTTCCTGTTGTTGTTGATGATGATGATAATGAGGAGGACGACGACGATCCAGACGATCAAGTCGATGTTGGTACACGTTGAATGTGAGCCGTGTGTGTAAATGTTTGTTGGAATTGGAATTGAAATGGATTGAACAAGTTGGGAGAGTAGAGGTTACAGGTTTCTTATGGCATACCCACAACCACGATACACACACAGGACAAGACACAATACAATGCACAAGATACAAGTGAATGAATGTCAGTAAATTCGTTGTTGTATGTGTGTGCTCAGTTGCGCTTTGTTATGTAGTCTTCTGACTGACTGAGTGTGTGTGTGTAAGTTCTGTTATATTATGTGATGTTGCGTTGTGTTGTGTTGTGTTATGTTATGTTTGTTGGAGGTAAAGGTATGTAAAATGTAGAATCTAGAATCTAGAATGTAAAATCTAGAATGTAAAATGTTTTAAGAAAAGGTATAAAACTTAAATGGGGGATGCAGCTAGCAAGCAAGTGGACGAGCTTGAACAGCTGCAACTTGAAGACTTAAAGACTTGAAGAAGCTGCATGGGGTATTACCTGCTTCTCCTCAGCCATGTTGTCAAATCTCCTCCACCAATCAACTATCCGCCATCCCTATGCAATACAATGCAATGCAATGAAAAGCAAAGAGTAAAAAGGAAAGAGATAGAGAAAACTATCTACATATAAAAGATAAAGAACGAGAGAGAGAGAGAGAGAGAGAGTCACACTCTGGTCTCTGGTCTCTGGACATATTATCATAATCATACGCTTCTCAAAAACTGCACTCAGCAGCAAATTTTATTGTCTGTTTTTACCTGAATAACCCAACCCTAAAGAACTCTATCTCTCGATTCTTGACTCTTGACTCTCGACTCTGGATTCTTGACAATAGACACCCTATTCTCACTCTCTCTTTCATACCTTACTCTCTTATACACACTCTCACTTGTTGTTTATGTAACAGACCCTTGGACATTACTTGGAGATTAGAGGTACACTGCACAAATACAAATACAAATATGAATATTATAGACGAGGAAGGGAAATGTGGGATGAGAGTTTGTCAACAAATCCACTCCTAAAACTCCTAAAACTTCCTCTCATTATTATGTATTCCCATTACGATTACAGACATTTTATGACAAGTTCATTTCCGGTCAATATGTTTGCAGTTTCCTTCTTTTTATCATCATAATTCAAATTAATATTATGGACCTATAACCTCAAAAGTCCAAAGGGATGACAGGGGAAATAGGACATTTTTTAATACGACAGTAAAATGTACAATGTCCAGCTGACGTCTGAGGTTCAACCGAAAAATGTATCAACATAAACACTGAAGACGTCTGGAACAAAAAAAGGTATTAAATATTAAAGATGTATTTTATTACGTGGATTTCCGTCCGCGGTACCGTTTTAACTGATCACTAGTAACGATTTTAATATACGGGACAAGAAGCATTTACATAGAACACTGTAAAATGTCTCCGTATACATAATAATTAAATTAGATGACTAACGATCAGTTAAAGGAAAAATTAACCGATTCTTCAAACTCCAATCTTCAATCCCCAACTTTCAGTGAATGCTAGTTTACTTGCCGCAATTTTTTGACCACACGGATGAATAATGTGTATATGCTGTGTTGTGTTGCGTTGTGTTGTGTGTATGCGAGAAATTAGACATTATACACTGTTAGAGATAGACGCACAAAGTTGCAAGGTGCGTGCTCGCAACACAATAGACAACCGACGACCGACCAGAGAACAGTCAAGTAGCGACGGATATAAATGTGGAGTGAAGAGTCAAGTGCTACTGAAATAATTAGTTTGTTATGAAACAAATGTGGCTGTCTTTTGCTGACTACTGACTGCTGGCTGCCGACTGTCACAAAATGAAAAAGCGCTATATACTATATATACTATAAACTATATGCACAAGAAGGAAATACACATGTAAACTGCATGAAATTGAATGGATCTTCTTGCTAGCACAAATGACAGCAAGGCAAAAACGCAAAGCACTTTTCCTTTTTTTATAGCACGGACTGTATCTATTACGACTGTTTTTGTTATTGTTGTGCAAGTGTTTGGTCAGATAGCTATACAATTTACAATTTACAATATACAATATACAGGCGCTGTATAAAGCTGTCACTTTCTTCCTTCACTTACATTCAATTTCTCTTTCTCTGTTTTTTCCTTCTCCTCCTTTTTCATTCTCATTCTCAATTTTTTCCTATGGATTATCGGATTAATGACCATACTCAAAAAACCTGCGTACAAATACCTAAGGAGAAAAAAATGCAAAAATTTGATTGAAAAGTTACAAGAATAAATTGAATAACATTGAAGCCTTGATAAAAAATTATATTTACCTCTTACCAATCGGATCCAATGTTGTACTGTGATTTAAGAAAATCAAAATCAGAAATAAAGCGGTTTTATAAAAATACATGGATGTACAATGTAGAATGTAGGAATTCCTTGGTTTAATTTGAACCTTTCAGCTTTTAAGTTGGCAATTTATTACCCATACTTTTGTTTTTTTTTGTGGCAGTGTGCAAAATGTGGAGCTGCGAAAACAAGGCAGAAATTCATGCCTTATTTATTTTTCCTTGTGGGCTTTTATGACCTCATCATCATTATATCTTACACACTCATTCGTTCATTCATGTCATGTGTATACGGTATACTGTTGATGTAGTAGGAATTGGAAGCTAGGAGCTGCTTGAGGATTGAGCATTGAGCATTGAGGTTTGCGGAGCGAGTCATCACAACACATGTTTTTGCTAAACAATAATTCACCATTGATTACTCTGTGCCCTGTGATTGTTGTGTCTGAATTTAATTTCTCATTTCCATTTCCAAAGTTTCAACCACTAAGATAATGTACCATATCTACTACATACTCAATTTTCTATCCCTCTTCAGAAATTATGAGAAAGCTGAGTAGAAGAACAGTATAAAAGAGCAAATAATATTTTAAAACCAATCTATCAACTTACTGACTTGACCTGAGACCAGACTGTACTTTATGTATTGTTCGTTGGATATAGAAAAGGGAAAAGGAAAGAATCAAGACAGTAGCCCTTGTCTAAAATTAAATATGAATTAAATTAATGCAATATAAAATTCTGTGTTACACTTGCACAGTTTCCCCATATTACCAGTTTTAACATCTAAGTTACCCGTTACACTTTAGACTTGAGGAGTTAGGAGTTACGAGCTTTCAACAAATTCAAGAAGGGAATTAATAGAGTTGAAAATTTTTTGAGATGAAAATTCAAAGTTGAGACAGAGACAGAGAGAGAGAGCGCGCGAGAGAAAGAGAGAGCAATTAATTGGGATAGACGATTTCTATTTCGGAATTTTTTGATCCTCTTCGACCTGGCAACCTTTTTACTTTTTCCCATCAGGGGTCCTTTACTCAAGGGCTTCAAGCACACCTAGTCTCAACTCTCAACTCTCAACTGACACATTTTTGATTCCAAAACCATCGCGAGAATACAGAATCCTGAACATGGAATATAGAATACATATCAAAGATACAGAGGAGAGATGAGAAAAATATATCCACATGCTATATACAACGTACAAGATACAAGTTACACATTTTCATCCTTGTCTTGTCCATATCCATGTCCATGTTCATGTCCATAGCGAGCCCGAACAGAACCCGAGTCAGAGTCAGACTAAACCAATGGTGCATTTAAAAATGTATGCTCGTAAATAAGCATCTTTATGTACGGTTGTAAGTCGTAGGAATAAAGAGAAGAAGGAAGGAATCTGGCATGGGAAGATTCTGAGTGAGTATCCAAGATGTGGTATGTATCTAGTATCTACGCGAGAGATGGAAATGGAGAGACAGAATAAAGAAAAAGACACAAGGATCTTTTCTTATTCTTTCTTTCGCTCTTTCTTTTTCTTTCCTTGTACCTGCTGTATTTATGAAGTAATAATAATATCAAGTAAGAGGAGCAACTCGGCAAGAAAAAGAATAACTGGGAATACTTGCACATTTGAACACTGCATTATGATGTACTGATATTCTCCAAACTCCAAACCAAAACAAACCAGAGACCGGAGAACTTGTTCTCTTATACAGATAAAGTGTATGAATGTCTGTGTGTGTTTGTGTTTTGTATAGTTTGGAGCTTGGATATCGCTTTGTGCTGCTGGTAATGCTGCTGATGTCGTAGACGTACAACGTTCAAGGTAGAATATAGAATATAGACTTTTCCCTCGTTGGCTTGGATTGGCTTCACCCGGCTCTAAACTCTAAACTCTAAACTCAGCACTAAAGAGTACACTTAACCCGATTTAACTTTTTTTGAGATGGGACTGAGCTGAGCTAAAGAGGACTCAGCTGGATGCTGACGACTAACCTAACCTGCTACATTTCATGCTGTAACCAAGCAACTCTTTTCTAATAATCATCACACAGAGAAAGATTCAGATGCAGATCCAGACACATTCTTCTCACTTGTGAGTACTGGTACCTGTACAATGTACGTTGTACGTCCCTCATCAGAATTTCTGTTGTAGTTGTTATTGCTGTTGCTGCTGTTTCTTGTTGTTGGTGTTGGTGCTGTTGTTGTTGTGGTTCTCTGTTAAAATCTCAGGTTGTTTGAAATGTATAATGTCTAATGTTTGAAATTTGAAATGCTTAGCTTATTTCTATTTTTGTATTCAAGTTATGTTTCTTTTTGAAATTTTAACAGACAGGAAACAATCAAGCAATCAAGAATGGAGCAGACACAACTTGAAGTCCAACTTGAGATTTTCCACTTTCTCGTCAAAAAATCCCTGTGCTTACAAAGTAAATCCAAGAATCATGCGTACATGTAAAATGCAGATATGTGGATTGTGGATATTATAATTCTATACACATGATTTTCATGTTTCAAAAGAACCTTTGTATTTTTTGTCTTTGGTGACTGAGAAATTCAATAATAATACTTTCAAGCACGGGTACTTGTAGTTTAACAAGTATTTATTATCAACTCGTATAAACCCGTAGTCCATAGTCCATAGTATTCACATAATATTCAGTAGAATAGGACAACAAACAGAATGGGTCAACATGGGAAAATTTTGCATATTCATTTTACAAACGAGCGGTCAAAATTCACAAGTATTAGCATTCAATACTCGATACTCAATACTTGTTGCTTGCTGTATTGATATGTTATATTAAGGTTTCTGGTTTCTGCATATGATTTGAATGCTGTTTCAAGTGTAAAACTTTAGTATAAAACTGATATGTACTAGATACTAGAGGTACAGAGTACAGAGTGAACTTGTGGTTGCACTGGCGCTGTACTCTGTAGTTGGAGAGGAAGCCAGATTTCTTGTAAAATCCAAGTACTGTGCCTCCCTGCTACTTAAAAACTTATTAGAAAATCTCCTCACATAATATTTCAAAACGTATAATTGTCTCATTATTTTTTATATATTTTTTAACAGTCACTTTTTCATCTCATATTCCTCTGGTGTGTGGATGTACTTTCTCTCTCTCTCTCTCTTTCTTTCTTTCTCAGTCTCTCTTTTGTTTGCGTACTTTGTACTTTATGAGTAAATTACAGATACTTAAGCTGATCATGTGTGTAGAAGGACGCGAAGGTTACGCCAGTGTGAGAACATGCTCGCTGTTCTTTGCTCCTTACTTAACGTACCTGTACACTGTACACTGTATAGATGTGTTTCGCCGTATAAGTATTAGTTAAAACTAGGTTTTTTACCTCTTTTACTCTGTTCCTCAGTGTTCTTGGTCTAAGGCCTAGCGATGTCAAGAAGTTTCGTGTGTATCCAACAGATCATCAAGATGTAGACTGTAGACTATAGAGTATAGAGTATAGACGTAGAAGCAGAGGCGAATGACAAGAAGAAATTAAGCATGCACAATTCTCAATGCTCGCTGTACATGTAGACTCGGCTGGTTCTGGTTCTGGTGCTGGTGTACGGCTTGATTATAATAATACTATCAAAATACCGTTGGAGTGAATAAGGTTTGAAATAGTCAAAAACAAGAATAACACGCGTTTGTTGTACAGGAAAACATATTGACATTATACATTCTACTATTGGTGCCTAGTGTCTAGTTAACAATAAATATTATTAGCAGTGTCAGTGGTGGTAGCACTGGATTGCTAAGTGAATTGTTTTTTACTACAAAGCGGTTTCGCTAGTATAGACAATCTTTATTAGGACGCTCTTGCGCTTGTTATTGAAGCTGAGCTGCGCTGAGAGCTCAGTTACCTTGAATTCGACTTTGACTTTGACTCCGCTTTTGCTCGGGCACGTACATACATACAGACATACAGACATGCATAGATGTATGTGCATGGTGCATGCATGTTGTTTGTTTGTAGTTTGTATAGTGGGGTTTTAAGTTTTGAGCGTGGTGATCAAGGAAAAAAGTTGATGATGACAAGGATCAGGGCTTTTGACCTCTTTAGAAAAAATTATTCCTTTACCAAGTAACTGCGAGTTTGAATTTTGAATTGAATTGAAATTGGAAGCTGTACAGAATTCAGAATTGATAAGTTGATTTTAATTTTCAGCAAGGTTACATCACTAAATCATCAATATACTATGTGAAATGCATTATCATTTTATTGAGCATGTAGAATGTAGAATGTAGAGAATATGCATCTAGAAATCTGGAATCTGGACTCATTTGATTGGGATTTAGGGATTTAAGTGAGTGCAAACAAGTATTATTATTAGTAGTACAACTATTACTATTGTCATGGAAGACAAAGTGGCAAAGAGAAAGAGAGAGAGAAAAAAATAAGTAGAATTGGTATGTGCAAAACAAACATCAATAATAGAAAGTGCATTGAAATCATTATGTCTGAGTTTGAGTGGAGATTTTCTAGAAACTAGGATCTAGAATTGCATGCACATTGTACATTTTAGATTGTGCAAAGACAAACATGAACATTGGTTTACAGTTTATACATATGTTTCTGGTTTTGTCCAAAGAATTATGTCTTATCCTTACGAGTTACGAGGCACAGAGAACTGAGAACGGAGAATTGAGTATAAAGAAGAAAGGGGGAAGATTGGTCAGCCATTTAAGTATTAAATATATTAAATCTGAAGTATGGAATACACTTTACGTGGGGACCTGGAGGCCAGCTCCTGCTGTGTTCAACTGGTTTGAATATCTTTTTTGAATTCTGTCCATATGCCCAAGTTTTCTCTCAATTCTTCCCTTGTTTTGTTCACTACCCATCTCCGTCTCTCTTTCTGTCTCTGGCTCTCACTTACTCGATCCCGTCTCTGTCTCCGTCTCTCGTCATGAAATATTCTCACAACAGGGACTCTTCAAAAAGCTGCGTACTTCACATCAAATATTTTTCTATTAAAAGATACACGAACAGACACAAAAACCAACGTATCTCTACTTCTTTTCCTTGTTCTTCTTCTCCTCTTCTCTCTTTCTCTTAAATCTTAAATCTTAAAATTATTCTTTCTCTCATTTTCTTCCATGTACATTCGGATCTCTGATTCAACACTAAAAATTTTGAAAAAAATTACATGTAAAGGAAACTGTCCATTTTGACGTCTTGACAATCGCTTCAACAACATCGTCATGACCGTCATGTTGATCAGTTACGCAAGTACATACTAAATATTACATATTATATTTATACAGGTGGACAAGCTACAAACTATAAGCTACGAGCTACAGCTTCCTGATTGACCTTTCTCTCAGTGTACTTTTCATTTAGACATTTTTCTCCTGATTTTTCCTTTTTAACAACAATCAACCAAGATATGATATTTTACTTTTTACATAATCAATGTACAGTTTTTAGCTTGTACTCTGTACTTAAAAGTAGAATTTAAAAAAATTAATTCTTTGACTTGTTCATGTGTCTAAGTCTGCTCCAGTTTTTAGTAGTTGGTCGTATGATTCGTAGATATTGATGTATACATTTGAAGTACTTTGTGATGATAATGTTTGATGTTTTGGATAAATAGTAAATAATAAACAGCAACTTGAATTCGAAATCTATTCAAAGTTTTTTAGCAGTACACAATGTCTAATTATTAATATTGAATCTAGGAGACTTCAACTTCTGCAGTTCAACTTTGCCCAGCATTTCAACTCCAGCATTTCAACTTTTCAGGAGTTCAACTCCTAGCA
>JAQGBH010001464.1:0-32373 GCA_034698265.1 Sminthurinus aureus | reverse complement strand
ATTTTGTATGTACTATACACATATACATATGTGTGGGGGAGGAGTCAAAAACTTTTATTATAAACGACTAGACAATAATGTTCTTTTAATACTTTTAAAAATTTGACATTTGAATCTCGAACAAGGGATGAAGCCAAATACCGGATCCCGAATAGCCAGAGCTCAAAACTCAAAACTACAGATATTATGACAGATATAATTTGTAGTAGTTTTGTGATGTGCAACATTTAAACATGTGTCTAATGTCTACATCAAGATAACATTTTATTGCACAAACATGACATCAAAGTGCATCATATCAACTTGTTCGTTGCTCTTCATTCATCATTTTTCTTTACACACTGCAATAAAATCTAGATTCTATAGCTTCTAGATAAAGATCCAAGATTTATCGATGCATCTGCATCAAATTTACCATATCACATAGATTACTAGAATTGTCTAGATTCTAGGTTCTAGCTGTAGATTAGATATTAGATAATAAAGATTCAAATATCAAATCTCAAAACATTTTATTTGACAATATGACCTTCTGTTGAAGACTCAAGGCTTTTTATGGAAATGGAAATACAGTGTATCGTGTATCGTAAATAATATAAATATTATGTATGACATAATCAAAATGCCAATCCAATCCAAAGTATTTACACAGTATACTCTTTCACATCTGTAATTTCCTAAATAGCATGTGTGAAGCACATGATTATCCAATTGTGTAGCTTAAAATGTAGAATGTAGACAGCAGACAGCAGACACAAATCCCCGATCTTTAATCTTCAATCAAAGAGGATTAAAAGTAGTAGTAAATTACTTTTTTTCATAGTGCTCAGATTTATGAACAAGTAGCAAATTAAATACACGAAACAGAAGTCAGATACGACATACGAAATACGACAAAATAAATAGACATTGGATTAACAATAATTAAAGAAAGGAGACAAAGAAGAAAGGACGTACATTCACAATTCGTGCACAGTACACAAGTTAAACGAGGAAATAACAAAATGATATCCAAAACATTCATCTGTATTTATTTATTGAAGTATATAAGCAAACACTGTTGAATGTTGAAGGGAAGCAAACAAAAATACGAGTTGATTAAAACTAATAAATGAATGGCTCTTTAAAATTTAAACGTAGAAGCATCAAAAATCAAAAGGCCATCCGTCATGCATTATACATTGTAGATCATATACAACAGGACAAGATTAATTTCGCATTTACAATATACAGGAATGAAAACAAGACAAATGAAATATTATTACCATCTGTTCGTCATATTGTACAAAAACTTGGGGAAAACAAGTGAAAATTGAAAATATCATCTAGAATCAAAATAAAAAATACAAGTTTTCCTTTTCTCAAATACAATTCGTTCCTGATTCCTGAGCTTCAATCTACATAAATATTGAAGATAAAAAATTGTAATTATTAGTCCTTATTCTAATTATATTACAAAGAAGTGGACAAAAATTGACAATAAGTTATCTAAGATATTCAAATGTCAAATGTGTTCAAATTTCAAAGTGTAGTCTGTGATGAATAATGAAAGACATGCAGATCCATGAATTTTCACAAAAACAGTTGACAACTCACAAGTAACAAGTGCTATGCATTCTGCATGTTTTGTAGTTTGTAGTTTGTAGTTCGTATGACATAATAATTTCATGTTTCAACATAGTACACAATAAACACTGCACACACATTTCTGCATCGGCAATCAGAATTAACTCTGTTAATTTGCATCTCGTTTAAAAAATAGAAAAGTTCAGTATCAATACTCAATAAATAATAATATAAAATATCAATAATGGACGTAAAGATATTATTTATAGTGTATACGTAATACGTACACATTTAAAGTTGTATGTACAATATAAAAAATTCCATTGATTATTGAGTATTGAGTATTGAGACAGGAGAATGGAATTTTCAGTCACTCTACATTCACTGAATATAAAATGAATTTAGGATTCGAAAAAAAACTAATAAATTATTCAAAATTGATCAGGTGTTTTGTTCACTGTGTGCTATTGTGTATTTTAATCCTTGTCTGTGGTCTGTGCTGTTTAAATGCTACAATAATAATATGCATATTTGACTGTGTTTTTTGTTGTACTCTTAGTGTAGAATCAAGAGTCAAGAATCAAGACTCATGTACGTACATAATAAAACAATGACATAATACATAATAAATACAATTAGAATACTTGCATATAAAATATAAAATTATTCATTCGTTCCTCTCTCGTTAGTTCATTCGCTCATACGAATAGATGAATACATATATAATATATAGCATGAACTTAATGGGCTATATGCTATATGTATAGAGTATAGTGATATAGAGGTTAGGTTAACTAATGGGACATTCGAATCGCCATAAAAATGACAAGTATGTACTATATACCCACTGGATGCATATATACAATACATAACACATGTATCACATGTATGCATAAATGGTGCGATTAGAGACCGGGTGACTTGATGAAATCATTCTTAATTTTGTAGAGAACTCAACTCACGCACTCACTCACACTACGCTTACTACTCTACACCTTCTTCTTCTACATTCTACATTTTACATTCTACACCGTACAAAATACAAAATACAAAATAATAAAACATTACCCTCTTAACTCTTAACAACGCTCTTTATATGTACTTTATAGTTTATAGAAATGCTTAAGTGTGTGTTTTAGTGTGGAATTTCTGTAGCGTCCCATACTAAAGATGAGATATGATGTGAAGTCCTACCTACGGTCTAGAGTCTACGGCTAACTCGACAAATCCCATGCAAAAGTACAATACAATACATGATGCATTTTTATTTTTTGTACTTACTTAATCCTTTGGATACTGAACGTAAATATAAAGTTGTATAGAAAATAGAGAATACAAAATACAAAACACGGACGGCTTTCGCCTTTCAAAAAGAGCAATCCTTTCATAATGTAATAAATGAGTCCCGAGTTTCTACTCTACAGAAAAAGATACAAATACATGATGATGCACATCATAATAAAATTATGTTAGATGCATTCTGTACAATAAATACATTATGTGAATTTCAAATGTCAAATGTGCATAAATTGTGCTTTATGTTTTATGTGAACGTGGACAAAAATTAAGAGAGTAATAAATATAATTGTATTACAGAAGACACAAGCATTTGTTTTGTTTTTACGTGGGCTATACAATTTAAACACTACACACTTGAAAATCTTCTTTGGTGTCCCTTGTCCATTTATCTCCCTACCTCTCAACTCTCTCTTCTCAATTTTCCGACGGATAAAATATCCAAAACCTACATCATACATGAATTATGTATTCTAGAGCGTAGGAGGTGGAAATTTCCAGTTAAAACCGTCATTCCAACAATGAAATCCAAAAACGTGGTATGATTAACATTATTGGCTGAAAATTCGGAATTAGAAAACACTGGCAATAATAATTGAGGAATTACAATAATTATTATGTGAATTACAATAATTATTATGTGAATTTGTCAGCAAATCTGCAAATCATCAGATGGTCATTTTTCTCAATCGCCTTTTCCCTTTTTCCTTTATGCCATTTCTTATTTTATTATATTCCAAAACTATAGTAACTGGTGTTTTGTGTTTTGTATGCACAGTTCACAAGATACAGATGGTCACAGAAATCAAAAGTCAGAAGCAGTATACAATCTGCTGCAATTTTTATGACTGTACATTGTACATTGTACAAGTTAGATACAAGTTGTAATAATGGGCAATCATGACTTTACAAGCACTTGAATAACAAGATATGAAGACAAGTGAATGACATAAAGTGCTATGTATAGTTTATAATATAGTTGTCTTCCCTTTTTAAGAACTTCTTCAAGTTCAAACATCAAATATCAAATACTTTATACCTATATTTTATATTCTATATACTGCATACTGTAAACATTATGCATTATGCATAATAATATTGCTAAAAACTTGATAAAAACCCACAGCCCACTGATGACTGACATTAGATGCAAACCCACGGGTTCCCAGTTTCCATCACACATTACACAGTACATTAGCAATATTGTTTTTGAATTTTTGATAGTGAAAGAAATTGGATTGTGGTGGAAACTATGTAATTGTGATGTATATTATGATAACAAAAAGTTATGATATTGTTTGACCGATAACCATTATCAAGTATCAATAGACTTGTGTATTTTGGATAAATGTACCGAATAGTGACCCAGTTACATCCAATTATCACACAAATAGACAAAGATATTTACACAGAGAAAGTCCACTGTCTACTGACTGCTGACTACTGTAAAGTGAATAGTAAAAATTGTAAAAATTCATTGACACTAATCATTGTTGAAAACTAGGTAGTACTAAAAATACGGAGGGAACAAGATGCAAATATACAAGAGACAGGATGCTGAACATTGTACAATGTACTTAGGTGTAAAAGGTAAACTGGAACACAAAAATATTTACATTTTTACCTATGATGATACTGTAAATAGATCTGAATATTGAATACAGGCAACATTGACTCTCTACATTCTACACACTATTTCTATGGACTATAGCCACATGAAATATCAGCATTATTCATTGCGGAGAATATAAAAAATACTTGAAATTGATCGCTACTGTTTCTCCTTGCAATTAGACGTTTCTTGATCATAGTTATTATGTAAATCGATTGAAATTTTTGGAACCAAATGCCTTTACTTTGTGCTTCTAAAAGTGAATATGAATTGTTAATACGCTCAAGAAGACTGAAAACTGAACTATTTAATTGCATCATAAGAGCTTTTTATGACCAATATATAGTTAACCATAAAATATTATCAACACTATACACTATACCATACAATACAAAAATGACACATTACTCCAAAATTACTCACTCTCGTGTTTCATGATGAATTTTTTTTTCATGAGGAATTCAAAATTCACAACAATACATTATAAATGATCAATGACTAATTGATTGGTTGAGCATACAACATTCTACATTTAATATTCAATATTCAAAAACAGTTGATGACTGTCTCCTGTCTATCGAATATTGAATGTGTATCAAGTATCAAGAATCAAAAAGGTGTTCTCGTATGATTTCATGTGTTGCGGACATCCTGATTCCACCGTATTCTATTTCATTAGACATTAGGCAGAATGAATGTGTGTTAATAAATTCATCCTTATTTTATACTTCCAAGAAGCACTATGAAAAAAAAGTACAGTGTACAATGTACAAACAGTGTTTGAACTGGTCAAAAAGTTGCGCATGTTGTTTGTATTGTGTACATTGTACATTGCATAGTATAGCATAGATATAGCACATAGCATTTAGCTTGTAACATGTGCAATGTACATGCTGGATTGTGAATTCTGGATGCTGGATCTCACTTGTGGCTTCTGACTGACGATGAGATCAAGTGTGAGATAGTATAAAAAGTAAATAACTAATAACCTGTACACTGTACACTGTACATTCTACATAATAGGATGAAGGAAGCTCAAAGATTTTGTTAAGCTCTATAATTTATAATTTATAGTACAAAGTCTTATTTACTTATACTTTGAACTACGCACATATCTACAAAATCCAAACTCCAAACATATTTAATATTTAATAGGCAACAGGTGAGCAAATTTAAAGGAGTGGAAAACTGTCTCAATTTATTTATTGTTATTATTATTATTCATGTGGAGAGATAATGAAATGTACACAGGTAGAATACAGACACTAGATACTAGATACAAGACACATACGGAGAGAAGGAGATTTTACTTCCGGACCTGTTCAAGGTTTAGGAAAATGGTTAATTACTATATATGGTGTCGAGTGTCGAGTGCGTGATTTTCATTATTGCAAAACTTTATTCATTATTACGCTTTAGCCTGTCTTAAAACATATTGACTTTACAATTTACAATCATTGTCAAATTCAAATTCAAATATCCAACATCATCATAACATAGCATTCTCAATTCTCAGGCTACTTTTAAATGCTTAAATGCTTATTGTTTGTCTATTGACTATTGACTATATTTACACTTGAATGCAAATAAAGAATAATTTCAGCTTCCAGCGGATCATTTATACTTTATACTCCACGCTCCATAGCTTTACTATTTTTTCTCTGTGACCTTATGAATTTTTTCTACACGGTGTCTTTTGCTATCTAGATTCTAGATTTTATATATCTCCTACTTCCCAAGTTTTTTACACGTTAAATATTCAATGCCTTTACAAACACAGGAATAGAACTACAAACTACAAACAATACATCTTGAGTCTGGACTCTGGACTCTGGACCTTAGTCAATAATAATAATGTTTAAGCTCAAAGCCTCAAGCTTCAAAATTCAAAACACAGGAATCATCAGCGTCCTCAACATTCTTTTGCTTAAATTGTAAATTGTAATTCATAATTGATCCCTATTTCCATTTAACATTCATAATTTACAAATTATGCGTCATACATGTATTTTCAACGTTCTGGCTTCTGGTACACATTCTACATTCTACATTCTATAAAATAATTTCCCTATAGACAACACAAAACACCACCAAAATTTGGAAGCTGTGTTGTAGGATAAATAATTACTGATTCACGACAAGTACAAAGTACACGCTTTGTATATACAATATACATGTAGTTTGAAGAGGTGGGCAATTTCGTATACGGTACAAGACGCAGAACCAAGAAGTCCCTGTTTATTACTTCTTGCTCACATGTACGTATTAACTTTTGAATAATTATAAAATGACCAACCAAAATCCAACTTTAAGAGTACAAAGTTCGACTTAAAGAGCGGCACAAGGCACAAGGCACAAGACATGAGATACTGTGTGTGCATAATTTGTGTAGTAGATAGTGCACAATGTACACCTTGTACAATAACATGCATCATGTCTAATATCCAGTACTACAACTTATGACTACGTTTACGAGCTGATCATCCTCATGATGAAAATAAGGATGAACTAATGAAGAAAGTCATTGAAAGAATTATTATTATATTAAAAAGCTTGAGACTCGAGACTAGAGACTAGAGACTCGAAGCTCAAGACAAGGTAATTTACCTTTGTGTTTCAATGATGATGAAGATGAGCAGGTTGGGTAATCTCTAAAAGTAAACACATATACAATACACAATACAATATATATTATACATGCATGTACACACTTGATTGTGGATTCTAGATTCTAGATACTAGATTCTAGATGCACAAAAGAGAAGAATAATGAAGAATGGAACAACAAAAAAACACGAAACACAACAGAAAAAAGCACTTTTTGAGTTGCACTTACATACGATATATTGTATATTATGATGCACGTAGATACTAGGCACTAGACACATAAGCACTTAAACACTATAAACACACACTTGTATCTTGTATCATACACAATACACATGTATCAAGTTTTATTACACAACACAAATAATAGTCGTGGATTTGATATTATATTATTATTATAAGATGAGAGATGGGAGACTGAAATCCGCATGTACGGACAAATTACAAGTAATGTTACTTCTGTATTCTGTACTGTTCTTTGTAAAACAAAACTGAAAACTGACTCCACTACAATCAAAAATCAAAACAAACAAACAGAAGGTACAAAGTTAAGAATCATCCAACGGCTGTGAATTTTCAAGTATCGTGGAAAATGGTAAATTTCGATTTCGAATGTCACTGACCAATTTCCAATATCCAATGATGAAATGGAGAAAGAAAGAGAGGAAGAGAGTTGAAACTGTTCAGATAATAATACACACACTAGACGCTAGAAACTTGAAGCCAAAGCAACCAAACAATAACTAACTACTCCAAGTTGTGACGAGCAAAATTCAAAATTCAAAGAGTTGAGTTTTGTCTTTTGTCTTCTTCGTGTACTGAGTACTCGCTGTAAGTAAAGCGTCGTCGTAGTTGTAAATTTTAAGTTAGTGAAATAAGAATAACAGTAATGATATAAATATGTATTAGAACGAACTTTAAAATAATGATTGTTTCTTGGAAGATACGACGTTTTAAATGTTCACTGTTCAATCTTCCTGTAATATTTCTTGGTTTCTTCCTCAACTCTTCTACTTCAATTCTACCTGCTCTGTCCTGGATCGTAATCGTACGTTTCAACTACACAGTAACTGCGCGACTAATAAGAATTGTGAAAATACACACTCGCCTTCTCACAGCATTCAGCTGAATGTGATCTGATCTGATGTGTGTTCTGTAGTGTTGTGTATAGTGTATAGTTTGTGGTGTGCTAAGCAAGATAAGATGATCATGATAGAAAAAAAGAAGAAGACGAGTGTGAGGATGAAGCATAAAGTATGTGCATATTATGTGTATGAGTAAGGATGAGTATTGAGCATATGATGAGGTCAGTCTCCTATAGAAGAATATTGTACATATGCCATATTCCACTCTCCACTCTCCATACTGAAACAGTCTCGGACACAAAATCTCAATATTCTCAATTCCCAACTTTAAAACTACCTACACTTATGAAATGCATCATATTTTATACATTAAAAAATAATTCTATTGTCTAAGCACAGTCAATAGTAAATATAAAATTACATGCTAATAATTAGGAGAGCACAGATGACAGAGGTTCCATAATCATAACAATCCGAATTCCGAGTGTTGAGTGAATTTTTAATTGCTTTAGCAAAATTGAATTAATTGAAATATAGACCGATACAGAGCAAATTGATATTCATTATTCATTTCAGTCCACTTCATTATACAATTCCACTGTGGCACTTGTTACAAGTTCTTAAATGTCCCAGTATTCCAACAATTGTGTTTGGTAAGTCAACATTTTATTACTTCTACTGTTGACTGTGCTTCTTTTATCCACAACGCATGTTATATTATGTGTATTTTGGTTTTTATCGTCACATTCAAATATAATGATAGTACTACTGTAATAGTGAGCATGAAAAGCATGAGAACATAGTCAGTAGTGTTGAGTGTTGATGTTTCACTGGTGTTATCTTTTTTATGGTTATGGATAATGGATATGGAATATGGAGTATGGAAATAATAAAAATAAGCCTTGTTAAATATTTGCCATTGCACTCGCCGTCAGATTCATTTATGTAAAGAGTAAAGAGAAAGCTACAAGCTACTGACTACGGACTACTGACTCTTGAGAAAATGCATTGATGATCATGTATTTACTTTTTTTACTATTCATTATTTACTATTTAGTACGGCGGTGTGGTCGGATGATAAAATTTTATCTAGTGTAAACAGGGAACAGGGTAAGATTATTATTTATTATAGTATGCAAATTTCAAATACTATTTAATTTTACTATACTCAAAACTCGACACTTGTTGCTTAGTATTTACTATTTACTAGTTCCATGCCTCAACTTCCTATTTATTTACTTTGAAGTAATCATTTTATGTAAAATGAGAAATGAGCACATGAAGAACGGAGATACTTTGTAGATTGTGGTTTGTAGGTGAAGATGGAGAATGGAGACACACACATTTGGTTTTTGATTTCCATATAAATTAAAAATTTATTTCTTGTGATTACTCAGAATTAAGAAGATGAAAAAGTGTGAACATTCGTACATCAACAATCACAACAATACAATACACGCAATACGCAACAGGACGGTAAAAATAAAAGATATTACAAAAAAGGAATGAAAAACAAACCTGCCTATTGCCTATCCTAACGTCTGAAATGTTATGTTATCGGCTGTTTGATATTTGATAGATGATGCATGTAAAATACTCTATTACATGTCTTACATTATAAATTATAATAATACTTGTGAAATGTAAACTGTAAACTAAATCAAAGTTTTAGCCGTCCGATAGTACAATATTATAGAATATTATAGAATCTTATGTACATATCGCACAACACTCAACACAATACAGGTTGCATGTGCTTGGAAAAGATTAAAACATTTGAGGAATTTAAATACATACAGGGAATTTATTTGTGTAGGTTGTACAAAGGTTGGTCATGGTGTTTTTTTTGTCCAAAAAAAAAATTGGCAAATCACATCCAATTTGAAATTTACATGCATTTAAACCTCAACATTTTTTAATGATGCAATTTCTAAATGTGTGTAGTGTGTACGGTGTAGGAGATATAGAGAAAATTACAAATCGTAAGACAATACCTGTTCTTTATCTAGAATGGGAATATGACTACAAACTACAAACTGCAGCAGATAGTCAGAGAAGATGACTCTGACTATATGATGGACTGTGAAGGAACTACTACTAGTAAGAGCTACGACGACAACGATTAGCTATTAGTATCTATTATCTATGTACAATGTACAATGTACATGACTGAGCATAGAGCACGTAACACATAACACAGTACAAAATAAGCCTCAAGTCAAAGAAAGACAAAAAAAAGTGAACAACTTGAAAACCCCAATTGAAGGTTAAGTACAACACATTATGTATTATGTAATGTACTTATTATAATAATCATCATCACCGTCCTCTTCTTCTTCTCTCCTTAAAATTATGCATACATCCATAATACATAAAAATAATGGACGCGACTTTTGGTTTTACAAAGAGAAAACAATTTTGCAAATGTTTTTTTTAAAGGATGGTTAGTTGATAGTTGATACTGAGTACTGAGTAGATATTTTATCCTGTACACAACACACAGTACAGAATACAGAACCATTCGTAAATATTTAATGTTTTACTTATATTATTTTGGGAAAAATCCTGGTTCCTATAATATTTTATCCATGCATGTGTGGCAAATGTTTGTATAGTTTGTACATTATCCATCTTTGGCAATTTTGCGTATGGTAAAGGATAAAGTATACGACAATACGCAAGATATTTAACTACGTATCCGTTTGCAAATAAGTTGTACGTGGTAGAAATCTTACATTGTTGTTGTGTTGTGTTGTGTACTTTGACCGCCTCCATGTTTACAAGTTTTATGATAAATGACAAAAATTTACATATGATTACCTTATTACAAATTACAAATATTTTCTCCATTATTTCATTCTTGAAGCTTGATGCTCGAAGCTGTAAGTGTAATATAATACAAAATATAAGATATGCAATGTTTTTTAGTGTACATCCTTTCATAAATTATGCATCAGTTTTCAATTTTCTGAATTTTTGAAAGAAAATCTCCCTATTGTATTCTATTGCTAAATGTCTTTTTTTGTCCGTATATACTTGTTACTTTATATTTACTTTGTTTTCTTTTGCCTTCCATTGGTTTAAAATTAGAAATTAGCCATGGTCCACAGTGGAACAAGTTTGAATGTTTGAATGTAAATTTATGATAAGTATGAGTAAAGGTTGATGTATCTTTTTTTGAAAAAAGCTTAGAACCAAGAATTAATACATATATCTACGACGACTGCTGAAATGTTAATGGTACCTAATACCCAATATCAAATGCCTAATATACAGTGAATAATGAACATGGAACATGGAACATCATTTTTCATACAGATAGATGAGATGAGAGTTGATGTGTTGAGATTAAGCGTCAGTTTGTTGAGACTCTTTGTAACGCTATTATATATTATTATATGATCATCTATCAAAAGGAACAGCAAGGTCGTCCACTAAAAATTAAGGCGTACATATAACACTTACAATATACACATTTATTTGTATCTTGTATCTATCTATTATCTATACATATTTGCATATTCGCAAAGAATCTCCATGCTCCATGCTCCATGCTCGATCCTCAATACTCTATCATCTATACTCACTCATGTGTCATACTTTTTTGTATATATTCTCAATGCTCAATCCCCAATCCAATTACAAGTGATAAAGATGTACATCATACAATATCTATACCATAGATATACACATACACACGCTGTGCAATGTACAACTTCTACTAACTGGACTAATAAATATTGATAAATAAATATAAACCCTTTTGAACACTTTCATATTAATTTGTCCATACGATAAGTAACATGTTTCAAAATAATACACTCTCAACTCTTCTAATATACGCTGCAGAGACCTTTCCTTAATCTTAATTGCGTCTCTTTTTTTATCTCTTGTTACTTGTTACAAATAAAGCATGTACTTTCCTCCAGTGTAAATACTAAATACATAATACATGCATATGGAGAATGGAGAGAGAAACATGAGGCAGAATCCATAATCTTTCATTTATCCATGTTTCTCACACTTTTACACAGCAAAAACACTTTCTTCTGCGTATTTATCACGTATCGAGTATCGGGAAATATAATGTGCATAATACACAAAATATTAAATACTACCCCTTGTTTTTTATCTGCATTTTTTTAATTATAGCTCCTGATTCAAAAAATGACTGGCACCAGTTACCAGATCCCAGACATTTCATATTGGATAAATGAAGGGGAAATGTAGATTTAAATCTACTATACATTCAAATATACATACAATCCACAATGTTTCCAGTGGCCAATCAACCCTTTAGTTTTAATTTAGTATAGTAAGATTTTCCACCAGAAATTTAGAAATACAATCCTCATCAACATCTAATTGATCCTGTCAGTAAAAGAGACGACAGATACAGATAAACAAACGATGAGGATTGAGAAGCATGAGTAAAAATACAGATGACATCATAATTATTATGGTGGAAGGACAATTTTTATACATGCTTGATAATCACTCTATACCACAGTATATATTGCATAGGATATATACTTTAGATTTCTTTCTGTTACTAGTTACTAGATTAATCAAGCAAAAAGCGTATAACACGTATGCAGTATGTCTTATTGTGCAACTGGAAGTACTGAATCAAGTTGGAGTTTACCTTTCTAATAGCTTCAATATTTTCAGTTTAATTACACCGAAACTCAACACTCAACAGAGCTTTGAGTCAAAAGACAATTGTTAAAATGTTGAGGGTGTTCAATGCTCATGGATATACGATATACATGAGTAAAGAGTAATATATTTTGTGTACTAGTATGCACACAGTACAGAGACTTGGGTACTTTCACAGGTCAGTATTATTTATTGTTTTTATGTGCGTATTGCGTATGTATTACATTTAAAATTCAGACTTTAAAAGTACATATAGACAATAGCCAAGGTTCAGCATTCAGCATTCAGTAGAATATTAACATGAGGTTTGCCTTTTTATTTTTTGTGCAAAACTGGCAAACAAAAAAAATCTCACGACTAAACGTGACTTTACTCATCTTTTAGTTGTTAATAATGCCAAAACAATTAGTAATACTTCATTTATTGCTTGGATCATGGATGTTAATGTCCATGTCCATGTGCATTGAGCAAATAAGCATCAAGTGTTTTATAACGATGAATGATGAAGATGAAGAGGCTTGTATTATTATGATTATTGCTATTGTTATGTAATTAATGTTTATTGATCACCATCCTCAAAGTTCTCTCCTTCTTACTTCTTACTTTTTACCTTGTAATTCCATGCAATTCGATATTTACAAGAATAAATTAGCAGTGGGGAATTCTATACTGTAGATTGTAGATAGGTAGAAAATAAATACTGACCGTTCCATAGATCATCGTCATAGTCATAGTCAATAGAAGATAGAAGCAGAGCTACGGATGTTCAAAATTCAAAACAGCATGAACTTGTAAAATGTAAAATGACAGAAATTCCAGTTTTCAAATTATGTATTATGTGCATTTCATCCGTGTATATCGTATGTACATTAGATAGAAGATAGCAGACACTAAGAAGGATGAAATTTAAACCTACGATATGAAATGTGAAACGGAGCGGAAAACTAGAAAACTAGAAACAAGTTGAATTTGGAATGAGAAAAGAAATTGTGCAAAATTGTTAAAGTTATCCATCATCACCGTTCACCGTCAACCGTCACTGGGAATAAAATATCTACAAAATATAAAATATAATCATGGACCCTTGGACTGTGAGCTCTCTAGCTCGGTATATTGTAAGTTCTGCGACCCTGTTTATAAAAATTATTGTTTGAAACATTATTCAACATACCACAAGCGGTTGGGAAATTTTCCCTAAACATCAACATCAACATACCACGCCTTGAGTCTTGAGTTTTGATGCTAACTATGAGCTATTCATGTAGACTCTAAAGTCTAAACTCTAGACTCCAGATTCTAAATTCTAGATGCTCAACTTTAGACACTTGACCAGTAAGTTATTTATGCTGAGGTGTTCATAACAATATTCATAACAATATTCCTGCAGGCAACAAACATGCAAGTGTAATAATGTATTATAAAATACAAAGTATTTGTACGACATTATTATTTATATCTGGATTGGACTGTAAACACAAACATACTAAATTAGATGTATTTATGTAATCCCTATCCCATGTCATATTATATTATTATCTATTATGTTGCATGATCTCATGTCATACTCATATTTCATATGCATTGCATTACATATTGCATATTTTTATACACAATATACAAGTTTAGTTTATGTACAATCACATTGAAAAATGGATAAAATATTTGATAGTGTTGTCGTTTCAAAAATATTACTCGAATCTTGAATATATACAGAGAAACAACAAACAACATTCCTTTCTTAATAGAGACCTGTTTGAATAATAGTTTTTGTACAGTTTCAGTGATCATTCTCTCTCCCTGTGTTGTGTTCTGTGCTTTCTATCCTTTTTTACCAGTATCAGTAATAGCAATGACTACATAAAAAGATGTGACATACAACTTATTCTACGTAAAATAAACACAGAAGCAGTGAGTGAGCAGTCAGCCATGCCTAATACAAAATGCACAAACATTCTTCACTACAGAGTACAGTGACAACGTTCACCTTTTTCAGATTTCAGAACTGATGGGAAGGAAAACTACGAACTAAGCGTTTATTGAAATGAGACAATTTGCACTTTTTTATCTAAAAGCAAAAGAAAAATGTTGTTTGATAATTTGTCACATTTGACATTATGTATTTTTTTAGTCCTTCATACTTTTGCTAATTATTAATTGAAAACTGAAAGGCACATAATTTTGACGGGACTTTTTATACTTGTTCTTATAAAAAACATGTGTTTGTTTACTGTTTAAGCTCAATGCTCCACTTATCCTGACCTACAACTTTAAATTCTTCCTAACAGTTTTTTTGCAAAGATCCACTAGATACTTTAAATGCACGTTCATTCACACATTATCACACTCCTGTGCAAAAATGTATGAGGAGATAATTGCGGAAAGTATGAAAAAAGTATAAAGACACATAAATATATGTATTATATATGCAGAGAGATGCTCAAGAAATTTCATACACACTACATACTGCATACAGTAGAAAGAAAACAAATATTTACATGAAAGAAACGTATGCGGAAAGGCAAACGAACTCTTAACTTGGATACATAATTATGACGACTGCAAATTCAAGAGTCATGAGCAAAGCAGAAAACCAAAGTCAGTGCAAGAAGAAAAACGATGAAAGCGAGAATATCCGAAATTTAAAAAAAAGAAAAGAGGAATGAACACGATTTTACCAGATGATCAAAACTCAAAACACGACAGGATTGAAAGGAGATAGGAATATATACAACACCTACGCTGGAGTCACAACCTGAATTTCTTGCCATAGGTATATGCACACAAACATCTAGTCAAAGAGCTTGACTAGATCTTCCATCCAAACTTGATATAAATAAGTACACATGTATACTGTATACATAGATGTGACGTTGTATTCTGGATTGTGCATTATACTTATACTACACTCACTCATAATATAAATTATCCTGGGGTAAATGTTTCATGTATAAAGTTGAAAGCCTACACACAAAACACAAAACTGTTCAGCGTTCCGCGTAAAAAAAGCTTTGGAATTTCCGCCTTCGCTATACATACCAAACTCGAGAAGAAAACTCACACGCAGTTTGTCAATCAAAATCAATCTCAATGCTCAATACCCACACTTGTGTTGTGAAATTTGAAATCTTTAGAAAATGGTTATAAATTTAATATTTCTAATATAATGAAAGGTTTCTCATAATCTCATCCAAATTTTACACAGAATACAACCAAACGAATTTATTATTTGTTTGCTTTCAGTGGGTAGAGCCAGTGACCACTGGCCACTTATCAAATCGACTACTATCTACTATCAGACCTCACACCTATGTAGGTAAATATCTGTTTTTTATCATGAATCGGTGAATATCTTTTAAGGGCATATTTTTAACCACATCATTTATAATTTATAATGACGTAATGTGTTTGAGCTGAGACAAGTTCACATTTTATTATATTATGGTCTGGATTCTGGATGTTTTTTTTTTGAAGATACGCCTACATCCTATACATTCTTATGACTACATACATAAATAATAAGATATTCATTTGACTTGATTTGAGACTTGACTCGAGTTGACGGTTGAAATTGTTTGAAAGTAACCTCGGAAAATCAAAAAGTCCAAAAACTACAAAGCCAAACAGTCAGTCTCATCTTTGTTGCCATTATATTATTGGCAGTGTAACCGAAACTCAAGGTGCTGGGAATTGGAGATGACAAAAATACAGCATATTATTATGATAATAATGTTTGTTTTCTCCCTAGTTCTGTCCTGGACTTAAGAGACAACTGCTTTTATTTAAAAATTAAAATGTTTTAACCCAATTAACCCAACACAACTTTCATTGTTCCATCTTTCAGATCAACTGGAATTATAATACTGAAATTATGGTAAACTTTATGTTTTTAGCTCGACTCAACTGAAGAAAGTTACAGAAAAAGTCCTATTATTCCTTCACGGTAAAGATAATGGTAATTGGAACAGCCTATTATTATTATTATTATTATTATGCATCCTATGCACGTCCGTTTCATTTGTGTGGGTAGGAAACGTGTGCATAATATTATTATTACATATATACCACTTGTTGCTGAATATAAATAAGGGAAAAGGGAAGAATGCCTTTCTAAAATCTGACGTCAATCTCTTACATAATAAAAAATACAAAGACTGTGACATCACTGTACATTATATTTTTCAAATGGATAATGGATGACAATGTCAAATGTCAAACACAACAATAAATACTAATAATCATAATGTTCGTTTCTCCGTTCTCCATTATTTTAAATACAGTACCCATCTCATTCGATGTATAATTTTGCATATAAGCGCATGAATACGATCAGAACCCAGAACCAGACAAATAAAGATTTTAATTAGGTCTTAAAACCATTTTATTATACAGCAACTAATTTTTATTTTAAGACAGATATGAAACAAGTTACCTACACACGTCACACTGCGAACAGGGAAAATAAAAAACCTACATGCTACATGTGTTTACTTTTCTGTCAGTTCCATTCAGTTTCATACTACATAGATGATATATATATATCTAATGTGAATATGTGAAACTAAAAACTACCAACTAACAACTACACGTTGTCCTAGTTCGTACGTAGGATGACTTTTGAATGGGAATAATAAAAAAAGGAGAGGGTATGAAAAGGTTTTTTGTTACTTACCTCATAAGTGCACTGCCATATGGATCAGGATGGTACTTCATTTCCGAAAAGTTTTTGAATAGAATCACAAACACCATTGAGAAAATCAAGTAAAACGAAATAATGCTCGTAGCTTGTACTTATTTCTTGAATAAAATCAGTTAATATAGTTGAAGTTTCAAGGATTTTCCAAAGTCATAAGATTACTCCTTTCCCCAGTTTCGTAGGTTGCAGATCCCTAAAAATATACACAAAATGAGAAACTATATAGATCATGAGTAAACAAAGAATTCATTTAAAAACCAAACAGGCGCATTTCCTTACTGCATGACAGATACAAAACACAAAACACCCTTTTGATCTGCTTAATACTTATAAACCTTTTTATTTACAATTTTTAGGTTATATCGGGACAAATCTATAGAAAGTTTGGAATGAGTTTGAATTTTGAATACGTGGATAATGTTGAGTAGTGATGGCTTGAGATTTGAGATGCAATGCCATCCTAATGATATAAATTAAATTCAGTCCAACTTCATATTTCATATCTTATATCTGCGTTGTAAGTTGTAATTGTTGCAGCGTAAAATACAAGCAAAATCCGGAGGTTTTTTTTACCTCTTTTTCAATATCTCCTCACAATTGAATACCAAATATTGAATTGTCAGTTGTCAGTACTAGTATTTCAATCTTTCTTTGATTCCCACTAGTTTCATGCATCGAATTTCAGACACATGGATTTTTTTGTTTCATGATTCCTCATTATAAATTCATAAGAACTAGAATTTTCTGGATTTTAATAATGACAATAATTTTCCTCTGTCACACCAAACTATTAATATTTACTACCACATGACATGATGCAATAGACCATTTAACTTCTTGCTGTCTGACTGGATGAATTTTTTGTTCATAGGTACATATCATCAGTACCTAGGTGTATGGTATGCCTATACATAATATGTATATATACATGGTGTGACTGTTTAATCAGTAAAATCATCATAAGATTTAAGTAAGGTGAGCAAGGAAACAAATTTTATTGTGACATTGTTTTGTCTGTTATGAAGATGATCATATAATCTTCTAGTTTCTAGTGACATTGGTGTAAAAGACAACAACTAACCTGAGCAAAATCCCTTTGTTCTGCTTACTGTCTATGACTTATACACTACACATTACACATTTACTTTGATGACAGATGACAGTGATGGAAAATGGAAACCATCTGGTATTTACATATTGTTTTCTCAAAAATATTATCCTCTCTTTCACACATAGGTAAAATACAAAATACATAAAATTTGAACTGTAAAGTGATTGAGCAATCAATATTTTCTGCGCATTATATAAGAGGTAAATGACACATGACACATAAGTGAGCCTTCGTTTTTTGCATCACTTTATTATGACAACATGGCTCCTATACATAATGATCTTATTGTCATTGCCATTGGAATGAACCAAGACAGAAGTCCGCCACTTTTTTAACTATTTAAAACAAAAATTTCTTTTTTAGGTTGTCAATATTTACTGGACAATTTTTATTTTTGAACAACAAAACGCAAATGGATTACTGTTACTTGCCTCACTATTACTAACTACACACAACTGGTGTACATTTTATAGCAATCAAATATTGGTTTTACTATTTTATTGATTGATTTCATTTTATTCAAACGTCTGAGTCTCACATGCTATGACTGTGGTGTAGATCAAAGTTGAAACCATAAAAACATCCATTTGTTCAATTTCATGACGATAATACCATTATCCATTATGTAATGTATTGTGTGTTACTCTCTTTTTATTATTGGCTGATGATGTTTGGAAAAAATGTACAGGGACATAAAATAATGAGACATTTATTTGTTTCTTGTACCGAATATTGACATGATGTATAAAATATTATCATATTATGAAGTTTTGAACTTCCACATCTTGATGATTATTACAAATTACAAATTAGTTTAATGTGTGTAAAAGGGATAAATAATAAGTACAGAATACAGGTTGCATGCCGAATGGCGAAGTTCTGTATTCTGTATAGTTATATAGCATTAAATTATTTAAATATGATATCATTTTGGTAGAATGTAGAATCGATAATAATTTCCTCATACCTTTTATTCATCAGTCTAACGTCTAACAGTGTTAGACTAACACCCTCCACAATTCAATTTTGAATACACATAATATGCAAATTTTTCAAGTACGACATGCAAATACACAGCTGTATGCTGTATGAAGTATGAAAAGCTAAATTAATTTAGTAATCTGTACAACGATTTTACCGATACCGAGACAGAATGACAGGGTCAGGGCACATAATTATACTATATCATCTGTTATGGTATTTTTTCATACATCGAAAGGGCAACATTACTACTTACTATTATACACAGAGTATATTTTGATTAGTGATTATTATTTACACTCTTCAGTATCACATGTACAAGTACCAGGATCAGCATCAGAACCGATCAAAAATTATTAAATTATTGTTCATATATTATGTCCAGATGTCAAAACTTATCAACATCATGTTGCATATCGTACATAATAATAATATATTTTGTGTATTCTGAGTTCTGAGTGTGGTGAGGATGCATGTTTATAATAATATATGTTTTACTTTTGTAGATATATGATTATTATTATTATTATTATTATAAAAACAGGCTCTACATATTATGATTCCGTCATGTTTATTCTAGTGTATGACAAATACTGATATGATACTATATCATTATATTATTATAGATTTAATCATCATGGAAAAATATTATCCTGTCATTTATTATTGTGCCTGTTGTATATCTAATAGATAAATATGATTTTTAATACAGCTATACAGACTACTACTAACTACTGACTGCTACAACAGCACCTTCGATTCATTCTGTCCTGATTCATTGAAATCACAAATCATATTGTAGAAGGAAAAAACTTTGTTTATTTTTTGGCTTTAGCCTTCTGTTTTCTGTTATGTGCTACAATTTACGACTCACAGAACATTTTGTTTATCAAATACTAAATACTACTGTCGATTATTAAAATCATTTCCAGTATGAGTATGGGTGTATCCATGATCCATGATGTATATTGGTAAAATACAACAAGATTGATGATGTGAGCATTATTTTTATTATTGAAACTATACATTATATGAATAAAACATACTTGTTATTATCGAGATTTGAGATGGTGAGATTTTGATTTGATTCAATAGAAATTTTATAAGGTTAAAGTTTGAACTATGAGCTACTAAAAGTATGACTGATTATTCAGGTAATTCGTAATTCTTTTAAAATAACAATGACATAATAAAATGTAGTTAGTATGACCTGGTGTGTTGCGTGATACATGCAATAGCTGACAAAATTACATTTAACTTTGTTGCATGTAAAAAAACATTTATAAAACTTGTGATTACTGATGATACATTTATCATGATATTATGACAAATGACATGCTTCATAAACTTTACTGAAGTCATAGCCCAAAAAAACTTTGGTGGTTATTTGTTATTTGAATAATTACGAAATATGATGAATGATGAATATCAAGCATCAAGCCTACATCAAGCCGAAAAAATAAAAAATATCAGATGCTCATCATCCTGACACATGAAATCAAACATCCAACAAACACAGAATAATAAAATTAACCACTGAAAGCACTAGGTCAAAAAGCAGTTAAATTGTCACAGTTTAAAGAAAAAATATTTTACTAACTTGATATTATCGATTTCAGCTGCTAAATTGACGATAATTGATGATAGTTTTCTGCTGTACAAGAGTGCGAACGATGAACTCATTAATCATTCTCAAATGTTAAATCACAAATCACAAAAGTAATAAGTACAATAAAAATATTACACGATATCTAATTGAATTGTCAAATCACTTTTAAACTGCACACTATTTAAGATCCCAACAATGAATTATTACATTATCTATGCACGAAATCAAAAATGTAGAAAAGGTCTTGATTGTTTAGTCTTGAATCTTGAATTAAGAATCTTTTTAACAGATTGTTAATTGTTGATTTTTTTTCACACGTCCTTTAAACACTTTCATCTTTTATCAATGAACAGATTACAGATGATATCAGATATAATAATTGTGCATGTAATAGTTAATTATCTTGAATCTTGAAGGAGATGAGATGATAAAATGCTAATGTTCTGTGCAACAATTAAACTTTTGAACAAGATCAAAACTGGTTGACTCGTTAACTCGTTATTTTTTTCCTATTTGGAGGCAGTAAATGGAAAAAACACGTGCTTTTGCTTGTCAAGTATGTTTCTCTTTTTTCCCGTTTTCATTGTGCTTGGTTGCTAGCTTTTTTTTTCATGTAGAATGGAGAACAGTGGAATATGCACAACTGAAAATTTTATTGTTACCAGTTACCAGTTACTGGAAATTTGTAATGTCTTCTGGTCTTTATTATGTACAATATTAAATTCTTTTCGGGTTCCGTTTTCATGTACAATTTGACCAATATGTAATCAATATGGAATCTTGAAACTCTGTACAAAAGAGCAAGTATTTTGTTTTGTTTTTTCTTGCGTGTACACAAGTAAAAATGTGAATTCCGTTCTCTTTATACTGTGACACACAAAGAAGAGCTTTTAACTGTACAAAATTTGTAGTGGTATTAGTGATATAATAATACAGTACACAGTACACACTATGTAGAATGTTGACACTAGACCAAGAAGAAAAAAACAGTCTTATATACAGAGAACATTTATAGTGATGTCGAAGGCGAGAATCGGGTTAAAATAGAAAATAGAAATACGATGAACAGAGAAAAGGTCAGATTGTGTAAATAAATGAATGGCATGATGTATCTTGTATCTACTATCTATATTCTATACCTACTCTATAAAGTTCAATATCTATCTCTAATACATTACTTATAAAATGCATGTGTTATACTATTCTGTATTATTATTATAAGTACTTGGACATGGATTGGTAATTTGTAGTTTATATGGTAGAAAATGTATACTCTTAAATACACATGTGCACTTCAATATTCTGATTATTATATTGTATAATAATAATAATACTGCTACTACTAAAAATAATGATAATGATAATAATAATAATATCTATTTAAAAAAATTAAAGGTTTTTTCCATAGAGGAGATATTGTCGTGTATCGTGTAAAAAGTATGTAAAATACTCAAGTTGTGTCTAGTGTCTACATGTTACATGTGTGGTGTCTATGATAATGTAAAACGTATGTATGTATGTAAATAGATATATATTTAATGCCCTAGGAATTCATGTTACAAATAATACTTATGTCTGTATTCAAGTATGTAAGTATGTATGATTATATTCAACAGTTTTTTATTAGTTAGTAGTAGTTTAGTTTAGTTTGGTTTGGCGTGTTAAGGCCTTTAGCTTTCTGTATATGTATGCAGTAAATATGCATGTTTACAATATGTGTATTTGAGTTTTTGAGTGTGTGTGTGTGTTTGTGTGAATCGCCAGAGTTTCGTCTGATGTCATCGTCCAAATTGGAACTGTGTTCAGTGTTCATGCACCTCCCGTTTCTCACTACTACATTCAGCATACAGTGTGCTTTCGAGTATTGCATACATGTGTCTTTGCATGTATTCAGTATTCAGAACTTAGAAAGAGGAAAAAAACTACATACAATACTTGCACACATTTACCAAACTAGTGGTAGATAGTAGATAGATTCTATTACTATTACTACTAAAGCTTCATTTATATATACATAATACATAGAATAGACAGATCATTTTCTCTACTCTTACCGATCTCTCTTGCCATTGCCATAAACTTCATCTATATAATATACATACAGAGAGATAAGACTGCTTTAGTTTTTAGAGAAGATCTATCTGCATAATAGCATTCTTTTTATCCATAGCCCACAGTCCCATATGCCAATACATTTGTAACATCCAAAAGTAATAATAATAATAGTCAAAGACGAAAGACGAGCAGAGCGGAAATCAAATACATTTCATAATAATACATATATTCAATGTTCAATATGTTCTCAGCAGATAAACAGTTGTATTAGCAGTTTGCAGTTTAATGTTTTCCAATTCCCAACCTTATTAATTTTCTCCATCCTCTTTTTCTTCTACATTCTATAGGTACTTTATTTGTTTCTCATCTTTTAAATAGTTTGAATAATGTTTTCTTGTATCGAGAGCATCGGGTGTGTGTATAGTGTGTACATAGTATTTTTACTATGCCTATACCTGCTGTAGTGTAGTAAATTGTACATGGAAGAGATCATTCCAGCTGATGAAAATCCATAGAAAAATCTGCAGAGTTATGTGTATGCCATTTTTTGTGTTTTGCAAAGAATAATATAGAAGAATGATAACTATGAAGCACGTGAGATTTTATGTCGTGGTTGTAGTTGATAGTGAATAGGAAATTTCATGTACACTTGATACATATGCATCGTGTACAGATCATTCTTTTTTCTGGTACTTTTGAGTAAAGAGTATAAATATATAATGTAAAATGTAAACAATGACATACGGGTTTTGTAAACTCGACTGACACGTTGACTCGCATATTTTAAATTTTACAAAGTATTTTTTTCACAACATTAAAAATATTGATGTATCATACCAGGAAATATGCAAGCAAAAAAATTCACATTTCCATACCTCTCATATGATATATGATATGATATGTGTATCATCAATAGGATTATGGACTACACGTTTTGTAGTTTAAATTGTACAAAACAGTAAATCTAATGGATGTTGCATGTTGCCCATAAATAAATAAAATAGGCGAAAAAATATGTTGATTTTAATTTATAAACCAACAAAATAAATGACTTTAGTAAACCCTCACACACACACACAACACAATGATAGTACAGAACGGAAATGAGACTGTTTTGTCTCTTGTCAAGATATGTCAAGTCTTCTGAGTCGTTCAGTTTGTAACAGGAGGCAGTTTTGGAGTAAAACATATCTAATGTTTTGTACAATATCATCAATAACATTATCATGCCTCTGTACGTAAACAATATAAATAAATGAGGACAAAGCCATGTTGTAAAAACTAAAAGATATCATGGACATTTTGATCTCAGTCTCGAGTTTTTATGCAAACGATTTTTTAGATATGTACATAACTACAAACAAACAGTCGCAATGGAGCGAAAAGAAGCCGGATTTAAAATTTAAAAAAAAGACAAAAAAGAAGATCCTCGTTTTTCGAGTGAGTGTTGAGATTTTAAGTATAATTAAAGTTGTTTTTGCTTAATTACCTCAATTAAAATGAAGGTAATAGAAACTAGACAAGTTACCGAGGAAGTGAGACTAATGTCTTGGTCCCCAAAAATGGATTTAATTGTAATGGGAAGTGATACAGGTCGGTATAAAAAAATCAACAATCGTTAAACATTAAACTGCTATCAGGTTTTATTCGCAATTATTAATAAAATATCTTGTATTTAATCAAATTGTAATTGTTGTGTTTTAGGAGAAGTTTTTCTTCATCGTCTCACATGGCAGAGAATATGGTTGGTTAATTTAAATTCCTTAAAGATAACCATGAAACCGACACCGGAAGAACAACTTATTCCTAATTTAATTACATGGCACCCGGAAGGAATATTTTTATCCATAGCAGCAGGTATTCGTATTATACTGTTGATACAATTAACTATGTACAAAAGAAAATTGATTTGTGCTTGCCTCATTTATATATTGACAAGTTTTTACATGATGTAAATGTTAATTTTGTTTTGTCTCTTTAGGGAAATATACTTTCATTATTGATGTAGAATCCGGTCAAGTTGTTCATAATCATGAAATGCCAACTAATATTATAGCTATGAATTGGTGTTCATCTAAATATGATGTATCCTCTGATGAAGTATGTTGATAGTTTTTTTTTTCATTTGAACAACCAATTCTTTCATACCATATACGTTGTATTCTAAATTTTAAGTAAATGCATCATGTACATTATTTATTTATTTATTTTCAAAAAAACTCTTTCAAAACGCATGTAATTTTTGACATGGTTTAATTGTTGTGTATTAAATTTGTATAAAAATTTCAGGCTGTAGCAGCACAACCTCGTCAACAACCGGATTTCCTTCGTAATGATCTCAAAATTCAAAGACTAGAGTCTCAACTAAGTGTTTTATTAATAGCTACAGATAATGGACTTGTACATGCTTATACTGGTGGCTTTCTCATTGCTTCCATAATGCAAATTCCTCCACCATCATTACCTAGTTCAGAAATACATTCCATGGAACAAAAGGTTGATATACTCCATGTCAATGCAACGAGAGATTTGGAATCATTTGTATTTTTAGTGTCTTTACAACAACAACAAGAAGAAGAACCAAGACAAGATGAACAGGAAGCACAACCATTGGCAATAATAAAAGAAGAATCTTTACCTAGTATGGAAAAGAGTACAAATACATATTTATGTTTCTCTCATTTTCGTAATGAAATGATAGAAAAAATTGCTCCTGTACTGGGTCCATTAGGATTTAAATATTTGTTCTTTATGAAAAATTGGTCTCTTATTCAACAAGAATTTCTCAATTTACAAGAGGAATGGTCCAAGTTGGTAGACATCTATAAAAATTACATGACTTATGGAAATGAGAAAGAATTTAAAGAAGTTAGAGCAGACTACATGGAATTACTTTTTACGGGAATTCAAACCGTTGAAATGGAAATTTATTTGGGTAAAGGAGGAAGAGAAAAAGAAGTGAAAAGAAATACCACAACAATAAATTCTATTCATATAAGTATGTCAGATCATCTGAAAAATATTAAAAGTGCTTTAGTCTTAATGTCTACAGAATTAAATGAAATTGGTGGATTTTTGAATCAATTGGCTCGTGTTCTAGAGGCTGATGCAAAATCAATTATTGTTGAACTAAGAAAATCCTTGTCTTACCTATATTTGGCTGCTCTACATATACAAAGTCTTATAGAGACATTTCTTGATGTTTTTCATGATTTTATTCATTTAATTCTCAATACAATTCATCTTATAAATATTCAAGAGAGTCCAGATTACAATGAAGAAGATGCAGATGTTGACAAAATTTTAAAATTTCTTGATATGAAAATTGAAAAGAACGTATTTGATTTTCTTCTTGAAAATGCTCCTATTGTTTTTCAAAAACCACCAGCTTGTCTTGAACCTATTCAAGTTCCTAAATATCCATCCATGTCTAAGAAAATTATTTTAGAAATTGAAAGAGAAAGAAGAGAACATCCTAAAAAATTTCCATTCATCTATAGTAATAGTAATAGTGAAACGGATAAGAAGAGTTCTGGAGATTGGCAAAGTTTTCCAGAATTTATAAGTGAATTTATTCAAAAAGAAAGTAATCAAGGAAATACTTTGTTTATAGGTCAAGATTTTATATTAGATTTTTCACAAGAAAAAGTATTACAACTCTTTCAAAATCTATCGCCTACCATTGATGAACTAATGGCCAAGTTATTTAAAATCCCAGTACTTTGTACGCTTCCCTTTAAAGCTGAGACTTTTCCCATTTCAGAAATTCCATTACAGTTACCATCTTTACAAGAATTACTTCAACAACAACAACAGCAACTACATCAAGAGGAAGAAAAGACACCTACAAAAACAATGGACTTGAGAGATGTTACGGGTCTTTTAATTTTTACAACTAAATCATCACCTTTACCATCATTAAAATGTTCATCAGCATATTTAATTTGGGATTCCAATACAATTTATTTATTTGATTATAATTTCTCTTCATCATCTCCTATCATCAAATCACATAGTTTGAACTTTTCACTAAAAGTTACTTGTTCTAATTTCTTTTGTGAAATATCTAGTGCAACTCCAAATAGTAGTAAAAATTATCTTTCTGTTCTTACCTATGATGAAGAAGATGGAAAATCTGTTTTGTGTCAAATAAATTTAGAAAAAATTGAAGATAAAAGTACAGATTCATTCCAAATTGATATTAAAAAATTCCAAAATTATGCTGTACATCAAGCAACATTAAATAAAACTAAAGAATTAGCAACGACTTCAACAACAACAACTAGTGCTACGACTACTACTAGTAGTAGTAATAGTTTTCAACAACCAGTACAAGGAATGGAACCGTGTGAAGTTCATATTGATATTCCAAAGGATGTGAGTAAAACAAGTGCCAACATTAATAATTGCCCTTGCCTAGACTATGCATTCCCCATAGATGGATTTAATTCAAATATGATGGCAGTGAGTGGTGCAAGACATATCGGTGCTTTTATGGCTGAGAATAAAAAAAGTATACTTCTTCTTGATATGGAATTAGAAGTTCCAGATACTTCATTTGAAGGTAATACACAATATTATATATTATATTTTATGGTACATGATTGCATCAATAGTAGTAGTAATTGTATTCCATACAAATATGCTTCTGAAAATCATCAGTCATCATATACCGATACATATTTTGTACTAAATAAATAACGCAAATCTGACATGAATGTATTTTATTGTTTTATTGCAGGTGATGATGATAATACTAATAGTGAATTCTTATCTCAAACCATTTCGGAAGTTACTTTATAAAAAATTACAAATTATTTTTAAACAATAATAATATTATGTACTTGTGTTAAAAAGTTTGATCATAATTGTTAAAGAAAAGAGAAAAGGTAAAAAAATATTTTTGCTATCTTGTCCACAGTTCAAAAATAAACTATTATGATTATTAAATATGTAATTTCTTGTCCATGAAAGAACAAAAAATAAAAGTCTGATACTCATTATAATAATTAATAGTAGTTATTATTACAACTCTAGAACAAAATATTTTTTCAATTAAGAAAATGACGGTATTGTATAATTTTGTGTAGGTATCTCGACTTCATGAAACAATAATTCCACCATAAATGTACAAATATTTAGGTATTTTACATAAAAGTTTGTTTATCTGTTTATTCCCGATTTTGAAAAATAATTATTAATTAATTAACAATTATTCATGTTGTGTACTGTAGTATACTGTGTGCAAAACATAAAATATATACATACGATTATTTAATATGCTGTAGTAACAACATATATAGTTTAAAATCATTCTTGTAAAATTTCTGTATATGTATTATCATTTATCATTACAATACCTCATGTTATTTAAATAGAGATTGCAGATTATAGAAGACAATTTTTTAAGGCTCTATGTGTTATTCTTTTGGCAATAAATTGTTTTCTTGTAGCTTCATTTAATTTAGATTTTGATTGACGCTTACTCACTACATAAGCAAGATCTAAATCATCACCAATAGTAGTAGAATTAGCTAAACCAGTCAAGTATAATTGAGTTGGTAAACCAACACACCCAGCAGTAACTATACAATTAACTCGAGTCTTTAAAATCTCTTCTGAAACGGGTGTAATAATATACAGTAGTGAGTTTTCCATATCAATAGAGCGAATTATTCCATAACCATAAAATTCATTTGAATATTGATTTCCATTCAATAGATATTTCCTAGGTTCCTTTGGAAATGAGGGTAATGATTTTTCTGATGACGTGGATGCTGGTCTTCTCCAATTATTATCTGAATCTGCATTAATATTACCATTGTTGTATTTGTTTTTCATATAAGATGTATAGATAGAAAATAAGTCTTCAGAAAAACGACATAAAGCAACTAGATTTCCATTCATAGAACGAACAATGTCATCGTATGGTAGAGTTGAAAGCATTGTACCAATCGCAACAGATGATAAAGAAATCCTATAATTTTTATAAAGCAAACAAATTTTACAAAATTAGTTTGGTTTGGTTTAGCTTTTATAAGATCATTTCAATTTACTATAATATACTATAAAACATGAAAAAATAATGATTAAGAAAAAGACTTACACTCTTGGAGGAATAGACAAGAGGTTATTATCTTCTGTTTGACTGGCCAATTCAGAGAAATAAGATACAATCACTTCATCTCTCAAGTCTTTAGGTTTTACATTTCTACAATAATAATAATTCAAAAAACACAACACATAGTATAAAACACGTATAAAAGATTATTAAAAATAATCATTAATTAAATTAAAAAATATAAAAGGGTATACCCTAATGTAATTATTCTAGAAATCAAAATGCTAAAAATAATTCATAGCACTTACACATAGCTTTTGTCTACAAGATTACCAATAACTGAGTCAAATGTAATAAATTGATATTGTAGAACTTGAAGGTGAAGGTTATCTAAATCTACAATAGGTTTAGATGATGTATCAAAAATGTGATGTCTTTGTTGTCTTTCATATGTATTAAGATATTCAAAGACACTCGGCGGATCAAAGACAAAGGGTGAAAGAACATTCATTCTAAGGTCATTCATCCTAGGTCTAGAATGTCCTTCTTCCTCCATAAGAATTTGCATAACCACTGTTGGTTTCATCATACATATTACTTTACAGTTTAATGAAATTCCTAAACCTATAAAGATGAGAAAATATCACGAGATTATTTTATATCACATAATATGTTCTGCAATGATTAATGATTGGCAGTTTCCAAGTAAAAGCATGTTCTGTATTATTAATTATTATTATGTGTATTATGTAAAAACCAGAGTAAGTTTTTTGGATGTATACCTTTCACAAAACCCATAGTATTCAGAATCCAAGGGACATTTTTATATCTTTCATCTTGATGGATAAATTCTAGTAGCTCTTGTACACATTTTAAATAATGTTTTGGGCAATCATTTACATTGACTGCTCCTAAATATTTTGACCTAAAACCATTTCAAAAAATGTGTTCACTTTAGTAATTATTGTTAGTAATAATTATTTTATTAAATATATGATGTAATAATATAATGAGGAACTGTTATATTTATACAATATTATGATACATATTTGATATTACATAATATATTTGTATAATATATCTTACAAAATTGGGGTGCATAAATGTGAGAAATTAGGTCCATGAATTGGTTCACTAATTTTAGAAACTGAAATAACTCCGGCTAATAATAAATCATACAACAAAAAATATTATAATATTTACTATAGTTTTCTAAGATTTTTAATTCAACCGTAAAATTTAGCACTAAACTTGTAAAATCATCTAATACTTACGTGGTGTAAACTCTGCTTGACCTGGATCAATATCAATATAAAGAACAAATGGAGCTTCTTGCTTGGTACTATTGGTATCTGTGTTTTCAGTTCCAGTTATTCGTTTTTCCAACAAACCCAGGATTTTATTCACTAGCCATTTTGTATAGGTTGACTTTCCAACATTCTTTGCTCCAAACACAGCGATTCTTGATTGAGAAACTGTACAAAGAAAAAGTAAAACAATTTATTATTATGATAAATGTTATAGCATGTTTTATATTGTTACCAACATAATTAAAGCTATTCAATGATGAAGAAATTATGACAGTATTATACTCTTTCTACTATTACCTTCTACTTTTTCAATTCCAGCAATATTTGGTAACAGATGATCTAGGTTTGTTTCAGGTGTCTCAAATAGACATAAAAATAAATTCTCCCACATGTGTGGCACTTGGACTTGGTACGTCATAGCTTAAATTAACTTAATTTATTAGAATAACTGTATACTGTATATTAACGGATTAACTGTAGTTAGAATAAAGTGGTGCAATGCACTATTTGTAAAAATATTCAGACATTTCAGATTTTGAAATATTTAATAAAAATAAAAAATAATTTACAAAAGTAAAATAATTTTTCCCCTAGATCCTCGTGGTCTTTGAATTCATTCTGCGAAAATCGTGAGGAAATCTAGACGAGCCAAAATTCTAATGCCATAAGCAAAAGAGAGAGAGACAGAGAGGAAAACACGTCTTTTATATATCAAAGTGTCTCACAGACAAAAATGAACTGAACTGGTAACTTTTTAGATTTTGGAATTAAAATTTTTGATGTAATATTTTAGATTTTTACTAACATACAAGAGGCGTATAAAAACGGAACAATGATTAAAAACTTAAGATGAGTATAACGGCAGTTAAAACTGAAATGAGACGAGAAAGCTCTACGTATACTCTTCTCATGTTTTCTTTAGTTTACATGCAACAAAAGCTATAACTAACATAAATGCCTTTTTGTATAGTATATCCTAAAGAAATTAATTAGCCACATAAGCTGTAACTTTTACTGTCAAGATTCAAGACATTCAAAATTCATGCTTCTGTAAATAAACTTCAACGCTTTAGAAGAAATCAAAAAGCTTTCTCCGTGTTTTGCATATAAAGTTACAAGTAAAGACAAACAGTACGAACTGAAAAAACAGTTGATGATGTTCCTTTTCTATAAAAATAGCCTATTTTCAGTTTTCAAGAGACTTTAAACTTTTGTCCTCATATTTGTAATTAAGTATATCAACTTTTGTTAACCACGTCCAAGTCGTTGACTTGCAATTTAAAGCTTTTTTCCCAGTACATACTTACCTGAAACATAGTTATTAGATATTAGAGTGTAGCTATATACACTACTATAGCTATGCTTGAAAGTTGTAATAATTTGTATCTCATCTAGTGAAATCCTTTTCATTCAAAAACCTTGCGCGATGTCGAACGTTTAGATTTTCTTGTGCAGTTTATTAGCACTCTGAAGACTAAAATTGTGACTCATTCAAAACTATTCGCCTGAGTTATAAATATAATTGGGCAGTGCTTGACAATTAAAGGATACTTAAAGAGACTAACTTTAGTGTAGAAGACGGATATGGACACAGAATTAGAATCAGATGATGAGTCTAAGATTGCTCAAAGGTAAAGTCCAGATAAACATTTATTGTACATTGTAAAATAACTTCGGCATTGGGAGTATGGGAATTCCTTTGAATTTACATGGCATTCCTCAAAAATA
>JAQGBH010001463.1:0-32378 GCA_034698265.1 Sminthurinus aureus | reverse complement strand
GCGGGCAGATGAGCAGCGCACCATTTATCCTATTTAAAATACACACAGCTCAATGGTACGCTGCTCATCTGCCCGCATCCAGAACTGAGCCGTTTCTCATTTGCCCGCTTACGGCAGATCCCAGACGAATACTTACTTTTGATTATTTAGAAAACATATACATGAATTGCAGTGGCTTTTAAGGGTAGCGCAGCTTTTTAAGCAATTATACTCTAGACTCCGGACTGTGTGTAGTATCCGGGGTTATCTGAGACTACATTAAAAGTATAATTCGAGGGGTAATTTGACTGTGGGGTTAAAGCATAGAAAGTATTGTAAGAATAGTTAAGCAATGCGTTTAATCAGACAGAAGACGCAAACTGTGCTACGCACCATTCACAATTCATCAAGTTGATTTTTTACAAATTATGATTTAACACACGACTTTGACTTTTAATTTTTCTTTAGCTGTAAATTTTCAGAATAGCAATAGTATAGAAATAACTCGAGATTACTTTACTCTTTAATGCATGTATATACATATCCATTTGGTGAGAGAAACGTAGTCTTATTTTCCAGCATTATAGAAAATATATATGGTATGTAAAAGTAAACGTATTTATTTATTTATTTGGATTTTATTATTGTGTTATTTCTGGAGCACTACGTACAAGAAGACGTTTCTTCCCCCCTGAACGTAATACTAAAAGTGTAATGTATATAGCTATTTGTAAAAAGCAGGGAAAACTTTTTTGTGCGTTTTAATAGCTATTCTATTATTTATGAGATTTCCTTCATTCGAATTTCTCTTTTTCTATATCCAGCCGCAGTCAGAAAGACGAGACAGGGAAAGTGATAGAATTTTCAGAATGCTCTCATTTTTGTTACCCCGTTTGTAATTCTGTAAAAAAAAATATTGTAGTAGTTCGGTGTATTTATATTATGATACTATCTTGAAAAGTTTTTATGAGCGATTGAATCTTGACTTTCCTCATTCTTGATATTTCAGACGCTATGAATTATACTGTGACACATGTGCAAAATAATACAACACGTTATGTGCAATATATATGAGTATAGTTTTTTGTCGTTTGCTGGATATTGGTTATGTTATCTATATTTTGTGTTATATATATTTACAGTATGCGTCGAAAAACATATTATGTACACTGTACATACAAAGTTCAAAAGGCGCTTAAGCTCTCATCAGTTTAAACTAATATATGTACATATACGGTGTCTTGAATTTTCGTAAAAAATGTTGTTTGATATATCAAATATATTTTTTGCAAAAATCAAATTCAAATGAAAAATGAAGAAAAATTGCATGATGTTTGACATTTAATTTTTATACGAAACTTTTACAATATCATACATATGAATGTAAATCAAAATGATGAAAAAAATACCACACAGCTCAATGTAAAAAATATCTTGTTTCTTCAATCAAATCTTTGATCTATAAACAATATACATTTTAATATTTTTTCTACAAAGTTATGTAATGGTAAACACGTGTGCTTACATAATGTATAACGCAACCCTGCAGCTAAATTTGGAATTGGAGGGTAGCGGAGCAAAGAATGAAACTTCCGTGGAAAATCTTAATTACAAGAAGATAAAAATGTAAGTACAACAGTATACTATGCTTGTAATTTTTAATTTAGACATTTTGTGATTTCTCTGGATCTGGAAGTCGTTGAATAGTAATATACAAGTAAGTATAATTTTCATCCAAAATAGATAAAAATCATTCCATTGTTGATATTATCAAGGGATCATATGGGGAACATGTTAAAACTATAATAATTAGGTATAACTACTGGTTGTTGGATGATGCAATTTATAATTTATATATATCATACACATCATACAATCGTAATTTATTATCTTTTCATCTCATTTGATCATGTAATCTCCTTCACCTCAACAATTTGTAATGGAATGACAAAAAAAACACAAAGCAAAGTTCATATTAGCTATAAAAAAATTGAATAATTTATTTTCGTCTTCTTATTGTTATCTTACTCAGTTCAAGGACGTTATGCTACGATTGTTGTCTATCAGCTATCAGTTATCTGCGTACGCTATTTATTCTCATTTCATGTTTTGGTCCATGTCGAATGAATAGCATTTAACAACTGCTCATACACATGTATGTGTGTATACAATACATGGATATGAACATCTTCTAAGCATAGTCGCTAACTGTAAGCTTTACATTCACAATCCAGAAGTGCCGTTCAAAAAATGGTTTATGATTCCAATTTCACTTACAAGCTAGAACTCGTGAGTATGAGCGTGAATACTGAAGACATTGTACATTGAATCTTAAGTTTGGAGCTGAATAATTACAATATACAAGTTGTAGTACCTACATTTTTTTTATTCTAACACCATACATGTACATAATTTGAATTGCAGATTTCCAGGATAAGCAGCCAGTAGTATAGTCAACGTTTTTAAAAAAAATTTATCTTCATCAGACTACCAATTTATTTGCGGACAGCCTGATAGTGAGAATAGTGTGTATTATATTATAAAGTGTTTAGTTCCCTGTTCATATGTTTAATTGACTGCTTGATGAAACTGTATATGCTGAATATGCTGTAATATCTGTGTAAAATGACGACAATAAACAATAATAGTGTGACATGTCAAATCATATCATAATAAACAGCTACTAGATTCAGACAAGCTGCTCATAGTAACATTCTTGTCGATGGATGGTTTTAAATACATATCCTGGTTTTTCTAAGAAAAAATAAAAATAAATGGACGACGACTACCAGTGAAGTATTTATGTATAAATAAAAAATGTATTAAGTATTCTCTTGCAGCCTTGGCTAGTTAATTGGGCGTTGTCTTGTTATCTATTCAGATAATCTTTACATGTATATACACATAAACATACATACAGCTCCCTATGTAAAATGAGAGATGTTATATTCTACTACCAGTCTATGTTCTGTGTGATTCTTCATGCATGAATTGACACGACAGAAGACATAATGTATTATTCATTGTGCATGATGTTGCGAGTTTTGAATGTTTTTTTTTTGTATGAAACGTCTCAGCTAAAGAATGATTCTAATGTGTTATAATATATGTGCACATGTTTTTTAAATCTTTATGAACTGAAACTGTTTTGGCTGGACTTTTTTGAATACTTTTTAAATCCCATACAAGTAATGTAAGTATGATGACGTCCAACTTTGATGCATTGTTTCGAATTCCAGTAGAAAAAGAAGAGAGGTTTCTTACCTTAAAAAAATTCTCAAATATCACGTGAATGTTAGACACGGAGCTCACAACTCACAACTGATGAGTATAAAAGGAGATGATGAATGCTTCTGAATTATCATAGTTCTTTTAGACTTCTTAAATTTGACTTCAAATCAACTTGTCTGCTTTTCAAGCACTAACTACTCCCCAAAATGCTCCGAATCGTAAGTTTCTCATAAAATATTGAAATAGCTTAATATTTTTCTATCTGTAGTTTACGACCTGAACTACAATTTAGTAAAATATTTTTGACTGACTAAAAAAATCTAATTTTCTTTAAACAGTTTTTGCTCGCTGCTGCCGTCTGCGCTGCCAGTGCTGGACTCATTTCCCCAACTTTTACCGCTACCGGTGTCAATTCTTTTGCTGCTGGACCAGCCCTAGGAGCTCCCCTCCTTGGCCGAGTTACTGTAAATTCCGCTGAAACTACACTCGTGAAACAACCGATTACTGTCGATCAACCAGAAATCAGATACAGAAACGTCCCAACAGTTGTTGGACATCAAGTTGTTCAAACTGCCCCAATTGTCCGAGATGTTTATGCTGCTCCTCAAGTCGTCGCCACTCAACATGTGATTCAACATGCCCCACAAGTCCTCGCCGCTCACCACGTGATTGCCCAACAACCACATTTCACAAATTTTGCCACCGGTCCATTCGTTGGTCAACCAACCGTCACCCTTGTTTAAATGATCACCGATGTTTATGAAAATTGTGTTTTTTTTTGTATTCTTGTTCTCCTTAGTCCTTTTCAAATCCAATCTATGTCACTTTTTTATATTATGTAAATGTATATAGAAAGACTGTGTTGTACATCTCAACTCTACAATATCATCTGTTTCAGTCATTTCAACAAAGAACAAACAAAAAATGACGGAGATTTAATAAGCAGTTGTTTTTCTATATATGATACGACTGCACAATATGCAAATATTTTTTAAAACAATAAAAAATAAAACATTTTGCACCACATTCTTTTTTGTAAAAAACATAAAACTATCGTTTTATTTTCATGTAACACCCTGATTACATGCATGAAATGCATCTAAATATCTTACATATTCTTTACTTCCAGGTTCTTTACGTTTTTCACACAAGACGGCATGTATATTATGTAATATGTACTCATAATGCGGGGTGAGGTCGTAATCAGATTGGTACAATATGCAGTAATAAAAGCCCATGTGGTTGACACAACTGCAGTTTTCATTTTAAATATTTCTTTTTTTTTATTCATACTAATATAATATAGGTATTTTATAATGATTATAGTATAATCGTAGTACATATTAGTACATTGACGGCGGTATAATGTATGCTTGTAAGATATATATAATTATCAGTAATCATAATAAATCGGTACGGTATTCTAGTACTTAGTAGAATATTTTAGTTTATTTTACGTGTATTATGAGGTCTGAATTTATGTATAATGTATAATGTGTATAAGTGTTTCTTGTTATCTGTTATGTTGTGCACACTGTAGAACATGAATTAAAACAACAGCGACAGATGAACTTTTGTGACTGGTCTCAGTCAATACTTCTCATTCCATTTTTTTCTTATTTGACATATTTTTCATTAAAAATTTTGTCTCACAATAGTTCTTAGTAGTTTCAATTCACATTCAACGTGTAGCGTATAATATGTGTTTGTGTTCGTACACGTGTTTGTTAGTTTCAGTGTAACGTAAAAGTATACTTGAATTCTTTACCGTTTTTCACATTTTCACGGCTTTTCTTCGTGCACTCACTGGTAAATCTTAACAGAATTCTCAGTGAAAGTGCAGAATTCTTGATCTATTCATTATCCAAAGAATTACTCATAAATTATTCGATGAATTTATAAATTAGTCATTTAGTACCACAATATATATATTTTGTGTGTAGCTTGTACTATATTTTATCTGACTTCTGTATATTCTTGTGTTAACGATTAGTTTTATTATTCATTTCTTCGGACCTCAGACCTCATGTGTTGGGTATTCATATGTATAGGTATATGGAACATGTTTCTCGGATTACAATGAAATTAAAATGTATTTGTAATTCAAAGAAAATCAGTAGTTTACATGTATAGTACCGTTACCGCTATATTGTAGTTTGTATATGTTTAAATATATTAGCCAGTGTGTAACTAAAAATTATAGGCTTCTTTTTTACTGTACGTAATAATGAGAATATCATTAAACATTTCATAATCATTATAATAATAAGAAGTATGTTTTTATCTGTTACAATTTACAATGCATTTCGTAAGTAAAATGTATATAGTCAATGTTTATGTAATTTAATTTTTTTTTCATTTTTTTTTGTAAATGTTTTTTTTTTCTTCTTTCTCTCTTGTTTTCATGTATAGTGTGAGTGAGAGTGAGAAAAAACTTGAAATTGACCTGAAGTGTGGCACTTAACACCGGAGCCGGTACAACATAGAAAATCACTTCAAATCTTCAAGATTCTCCCCCCATCTCCTCATCAGTTATAAAAAAGGCTACTCAGTGAGTTGACAATTATCGACCCTTTCTTTTTTGTTTTCTCTCGTTATATAATAATAATATAAATAAGTTACATATTAACACCGTATATGTATGTAGTACCTTATTTTGTTTTTTATATCGTTTTATCTACTCTCTCTGTCTGTCTTGTGTCACGCATGCTGAAAAGTAGTTATATATATTCTTTAAATGTCAGCTCAATAGCAACAAGAGATATTTTCTTGATAGTTTTTGCGAAAATTATAATTTTAGTTGTTTATAAACAACTTTAAATATATTTTACATCATATCAATCAGGAAAGAAAAACAACTGTTTATAGACTTGATGATTTTTTTCTCTCAACCCTTAAACCAAATTATATGTATAGAGTATAGAACAGACTTCTATACAAAAATTTCCATAATATGTTTTGTTGTAAATACATAATGAAAAATGTTGTATGTTTACAGACATATATCGTGTGTGTTTTTGTTGTATTATCAATATTATTATTACATTCCTCCGTAGTTTTGTATTTCCTTATAATATAATAATAATATAATATAATATATAGTTTATCTAATTAGTGGAACGGATTAGCTTTTTTCTCTTCTTCTTTTTCATTAACATTTTTGTAAATCGTACTCCATTTTTTCTTCATTGACGTCGAATGTATAACTAATTATGTGTGTGTAACACCTCAACTGTTCAACGTACATATTTTAAAATGTATTAAGAATATGTGTAGATACGGTGTGTAATATATATGTATTTTAAGTACGATTGACATAGTTTTTTTTCATAGTTAACAACAATAATAATAGTAATACAATAATAATATAGATATATAATATCTCCTCTATGTTATACTCCTTTAACATTAATTACAGTGCGTTTTGAGTGTCGTACGATTATATATTTATATTACATTTTAATACATGTATTTTTACAAACATATTTATACATGCTATATTTTATGTATAATATGTTTCATTTTGTTGTTGAACTATGGTCACTATATTATACTCTCTCTTTTTTTCTCTATTTTTCTTTCCTTTGTTTGTACAGTGTACACCGCACAGTGCACAATGTGCAGTGTACTTACATCCATTTCCTTTTGTTTCACCTTAAGCATAACTTATAACATGGCGCATGTATAATATATAATAGTTTCAAGAAACTAAAGGGACAACTGTGGTGTAGAAAAGATTTTTGTATCCTATACATTTTAGTAACTGTGTGAACAATTTTAAAGACAATAATGATCATAATCTTATTTAATTGTATAGCAAAATGGTTTTTCATTTTATTTTGAGAATTTTGATTGTAATTTGCCTGTAGACTGTGGCCCCTTAGTCATCTACTAAGTATGTGTAATTCTTATGTAATTTGTTGTGTTTTTATACAATTCTAAAAGTATCAGTCATCATCACAAATCACAACTAAGGCCCAATCAACCGCAACGGGTTATTCAATATGTTTTACACATGCAATAATAATATATAATTACATTATCTAACAATAATTCCATATTTTTTTCCTCCCATACATTCAACATTCAACAATACGCAACAATATTCTTTGTAATCCATCAACACCTCGTATCATTATAGCGTACCATTTAAATTTTGTGTAACAAATGGTTTCTACTTACTAATAGCTAAATAGTTATATATTTTACCTGTAACCTGTAACCAAATACATCAAACGTAGCAATTATTAGCAATAGTACACGTTTCTAAATTCAAATTCAGTTTTTATACTGACGAGTGACGAGAGTATGTCAAAAGTACTTTGGACATATTTTTATCTCTGCTTATTACTTAATCGTGCTGTAAACTGTAAATTGCCTATACATAACGAAGGATTCAATCCAGTGTGTGAATTGTAATGCTCATTTACTGAAGTGAAGGAATCGCTAGAATAAAGTTCATATTAGTACATATTATTTAAAAAATGATACGATAACTTTTTTCCACAAAAATCCCAGTAAAACAATCATCAGTACAACAAATGTTGTACTGGAAAAATCATTGCAAAAAGAGTCAGGTTGAACATTCCTATATTCGAAAAGGTGATAAATTTATACGTGCTTACAGTATTGTTTTGCACCAGAAGCTGTGTATATAAACACACAAGAGATATAATAGTATTATGTACACCTAACGCTCGTAATAATTATTCATCAGTTGCTATATAAAATGTAATATTTGAGGCACCATCTTTTGCCCATATCATACTGTAAGCACATATTTCCTTGATGTCCATGTAGCAAATAACATATGTTGTGTATAAGCTGTGAGTGCGTATTTATGTAGAAATGGAAAAATAGAAAAAAAAAACTAATTAAAAAACAAATGAAATCTTCCTTCTCTTTAAAAACAAAACAATATGTCTTCTGAAGTAATGTTCAAGTTAATTCATGATAGCTTGGAACTTCGAACGTAATCCTGTACATTGTGTTTTACACAACATGTAACATGAAAACGAAAATAACGAAATGGTTTATTAATTTTTAATTATTATCGAGATTCAAAGAAACCAAACAAGTATCAAAACTAAAAGTTTCAACTTTGAGGAAAAAACTTAAATCAAACTTTTAATATCATCCTTTGTTTACACCAAAACTTGAAAAAAGGACTTGTGATATCAACAAAATGTATTTCTAATCAAGCACCTTTTTGTTTTGTGACATACAAATCCTCTTTTTTCGATTTTTTGGGTATTTTTTTTGGGTACAATTAATATAGCAAAATACACAAGAACATGTTTCAATTACTGAATAATAAAACCGCATCAAAATTGAAGGAATCACCTGATGTTCAGACTTTTAGGGGAAAAGGGTACAAAATTCTTTACAATTCTTTATTTCTTAAAAATGTAAATGTATAGATTGTAAATAGCAACTATACATAGTTGCAGACCTGAATCGCATACATGCACATGTGCTTACTAAATGCTCAAACTGATGACTGGTGACGTTGAAACCTATCAAGTGCCTACTTTCTTTCTTGATTTGTGTACTACGTATAATGTAGATGATGGAGAAAGCGTTGTACAACACATACATATATAGAATGGGCGACACTGTAATCTATACCCATGTATGTTATGCACATATGTATAAGGATGGAGAGAGAAAAGATGATTTATTCATAATGTTTGTTCAATTTTACAGGAAAACTAATTATTCTCATTAATTTTTATGCTAAAATACTATTAATACAATGTACCTTAAACACCTCATGCATGCAATATAAAAACATAAAATTTACATAACACAGTTGCTCAAAAATGCAGAACAACAAATACATCATAAATCCTTTCACATACTTAAAAAAACAGCGGATGGTTGTTCAATTTCATTGGGTGATTTGTACCAGCAGTTGCTCAGAAACAAGGAAAGGCGAGAAGTCTTCAACGTTTAACTAAAATGTACCTTTCGTTGTAAAATAAATGGAATTAAATTAGGTACCAGTCACAGAGAATTATTAGTGATTAGCTCAGGCCCAAAAACTGTAAAAGCAAAGCCAAGCATACAAATGCGTACCTTTTCTAAACTGGATGAATGTACATTATACATTATAATACATGATATATGTACTATGTACATTGTATATTGTACATCAAAGCAACTCTAACTTCTTTATTTGAAACAAACAAATTGATTGGATTTCGTCATAAAATGTTGTTGTTGTTGTATCAATCTCTCGGAAATTAATTTAGTGCATTATGTATCATGAGAATTGTATTATTATCATGACGATTATTACTGCACTTGTAAAATTGAGCGTACCTTTAACAACTACAGACATAATTGTGAATGTGAGCCTCATACATCATATGAAATACGAACTGCGAACTTCGAAATCCGAAATAAGAAACAGAAAATAGAATTATTGTATAGAATGAATTTTCATAAATGTTTATCATTTTCTCAGTCTGCCTTCTACCATGTATTGAATATTGAGTAATCTACATGAAGATTAAATGAAAGAGAATATTATTATTAAATACTTTTACTAATCAGTATAGAAACGGAAAAAACAGAAAAGACTTGATATTAGGAAATAAACCGTTTAGCTACATCCTCATTTTAGTACTAATAAAGTATAATAATACAATATCAAATAAGTGAGTAAAACATATTAAATGTGTAGTGTGTTCTCTGTAGAAAATGGTCATAAACAATATGAATCTAAATTTCCTCTAGAAAATTTTCCTCCAGGTTGAAACAAAAAGGTTGAATGTTGAACCTGTTAATCTAAAATCCAAATCTCAATTGAGAATGACAAAACAAATTGGCCTATTTGTAAATACACAAATGGAATTGCCTAATTAATCGTTTTCGTTTCTGAATTTGCATGAATATAGAATTAAACGGCTGGCGACTGGAAAGAGAGAGAGAGAGAGTAAACTCCTGCCTCTGCTTAACGAATCCTTTCCAACGACTGCCAATTCATTCTGTTTCTTTACAAATGTACAATATATGTAGAATATAGAATAGGAGAAAGAGACAGAGTCACAACAACTTTGCAGTGTTTAAAAACACACCCACACAGACATATAATATATATATATGCAAACTATACGTTCGTTCTCTGTATGAAATACCTATAAATTTATGCATGCGTATACACGAGTAGAATGGAAAGGAACAGAACAAAATAGAGTATTTGAGACCTCCTCTCAGTCTAAACATATTCTCTTTTCCTCTGTTCTCTCTGCCGTCTCCAAATGATACACAAAAACAACCAAAGTGTTAAATAAAATTAATAATTCTATTGGACTTAATTGGCCTTCGTTTTAATTTGCTTTACACATTTGTGTAGAGTGTAGACTGTAGACTGTAGATTGTGAATCTGCCCCTCTCCGGCTTTATAATTTGTATACATGCATTAAATATACAATAATGTTGTACATTCATGTAAATTTCATGCCTATATCATTTTATCATTCTATCATTCGTGCTGTTGTTGAAGGTAGGACGTAGATCTGGGACGAGCGAATGATTCCGGAGAAAAAAAACAAAGTAATTAATTCAATGTGTTTACATTTACAGTCCATGCTACATTCTACATTCATCACAGTACAGTACACTGCATATATTTGCTGTTGTCAGTGAACATGTCTGTCACATGATGTTCTTTTTCTTGTGGTTGTAGTAGAAAACACCTGCTTTGAATTTTTTGTGTGAAAGTTTAACAGCTGCAAACTAACATAAGCACTTATTATAGAAACATGCTCCAACCACAACACTAATTATGAAAATTTCACATCTAAAAACTAAAAATGCTTTACAATTTACAAGTAGAAATAAATGATGAAAAAAAAGAAGGTAATATTAAACGCTCTGATGAATATTTCGAGCAAAATGGCAAAAAACGATACGTAGAATTTTGTTTTGATATTGACAGTTGACATTAATTTACAAATTAAAAGTGTAGGCATGAATCGTGAATGAAACTCATTTTACTCCATTGCACATTACATGTCAACCTTTTCAAACCAGAGTTCTTTTCCTTTGTTTATTTTTTTTCTTTGCAAGAAATTTGGTGACAGCAGACCTTCAAATTAGTCGACTTTACACAATCATAGCTTCCTTTATCTGTTCGAAAGGTACGTAAATAAATATAATTCTCGGAAAGTGGCGTGTGGACTTTAGTGGTAAATGGTAAACAAACCTCACTACTGTACTTTGCATTCGTCGTGTTGCTAAAGCTCCTCTTAATTTATTTAGCCAATACGAAATACAAAATACGAAGATATATTGTACAGTGTACAAGCGTGGAATTTACTTAAATGTTACATGTAATTTTAGGTTGGAATAAGATGTCATTGTGTCCATGTAGTTTACGGCGCTTATCTTTTATCACCAATCATCGTCATCATGTGAAAACGGGTTGTTTTCACTTGAAATCCTAATTTACTCGTGGTTTTCTCCACATTGGTATGCATGTTTCTTTGTCATTCATTCCCTCAATTTAGACATTCCTATCGCCAACTATCTTACTTCGTTCTTGTCTCCACTATCTTTCACATCATACCCAATGCTCCATACTCCATACTTCATGCTCAATACTCAATACTTATTCATTTAGTATGCCCAATACATGGAAATTATTTAATTTTCTCTTCAATTAAGTTTCAATTCCTGTATTTACAGAACTTTTACCACAAGATATATCTATGCACACAAGTCTTTGGCTGAATCTTGAATTTACTTACATTCAACACATATACACATGTTATTTTGGTAGGCCGAGGAATAGTTTGTTTTGTGTGTATTTGTTTATGCAGGTCTACACAAAATTCCTGCACATTTCCCCAATATATAATACTCCGTGTACAGTGTACGTTGTTTAATAACGCTGGATTCAATTTTTCATTACACTGTATACTATATGAAAGGTGTTTAGTGTACACAATCTAGTTAATAGTTGGTAGTTGGTAGGTAGGTGGACTGAACTCAACTCACTTATAAATAATACTCACACTTGTACTTCAAGTTTACCTCTTGAATTAAACATGATTTAAAAGGTGCCGACGTTTATTTAGCTACCCACCTTCCAGTATCCACATACGAGTCAAGATTTAAGATCCAAGTGAACTGTCTACGTCAGCTACTGCCACTTTCTGTCATCATGACGGCTGGATGATGGCTGATTAATAATTAATTACCTTTAGATTACCTCTTAGATTTTGACGGCCACATACATATCCACATACATTGTAGATTTTACAATGTACAATGTATATACATTTAACGACAAGGACGGTGCAAATCTATCTCCCCTCAAATCTAATTTTCACTTTCTCCCTCAAACACATGTCGACACTATTGACAAACATTGACAAACTTCTATTCTAGATTCTAGATGCAAACATATGTACAATGTACAGTTGACTGCATAAAATTTTGCACCTTGAAACAAACGAGTGAGGGAGAGGGCTAATCTTTCGTGCTTTCTAACCTGTCTATCTTAACACGCAACACACACACACTTACTTAAAACAAGTAGTCTCACATGTCCACTTCACATCCAGTATCCCTTTCATAATTAATTATGAGGAGTACAATGCACAACATAGTATACGTCTATACATGCACGTGATATTTACTGTTGGCTTGAGAATTTAGAATTTAGAACTGAGTCTTTATACTTGAATAATAGTTTCATGTAGCTACAATTTACAATCAAAAATCTAAATCTACAACTTGCAGTAGCATAAAATCCCTAATAGAATTCATGTCACTGAAGACTGTAGTTTTATAAAAAAGTGCCTATGCATTTATCATTTGTACGGGGAAAAATGGAAAACATGGATAGACAGAAGAAAAAAAGAAAAAAATATTGTGTTTGTCAATCATCAATCGTCACAAAATGACTATTACAAAAATTCTAGTAACTGGCCTTTGGCCTTTGGTAATATTAAGCTCCATAATAATAAGAGCAGAAATATAGTTATTTGGTAGAAACAATAATAATTAATAATTACACTGCATCAATGAAGATGAAAAGAATATTGAAAGATCATATATACTTTACGTATGCATATGCATTGTGCATCCATGATTCTTAGGCTCAAAAAAGAAGTACAAAGAACAAAGAATGTATAGGGTCTAGAACTTGATTTTTTTCAATAGAGAAAGCAAATAAAAAATAAATAAGTACAAAAACCCAAATCCAAATCCAAGCAGTGTATATCTAGTATCTAGTATCTCGTGTATATGTATATCGTGGAAAAAAATATTGTTTTGTGTGTTTGTTTTTTTTTCGTAAATAAATTTCTTTGGAAATCTAATTTATTTTAATATGGTTATTGTGGAATTGGAAAGGGAAGACATGGTTGAGACAGAAGAAGAAGAAGAAGAAGAAGACGAAGAAGAAAGGAAACGCACGAAGAATGATGGAAGCTGACTATTTATGTGTACTCTTATCTGTTTGCTGTGTATACATACACATTGTTCGTGCTTCTCATAATAACTGAATGTACAATGTACAACTGTGTAGAAAAATCCAAAAAGATATTTATCCATCTATGAGTAAAGAGTAAAGAGAAAAAATATTATAGAACAATATAGAGAGCTAAAGGTAAATTCTTAGACAAGTCCTGAAAACAGAAAAGGAAAGAAGGAGCAGAAGCAGAAACAAAACTACAACTAGAACCAGAACCAGAACCAAAAGTAGTATTAAACGAAGGAGAAGAAGAAATCCATTGTGTTATATTTGATTATGGTGAGGAAAATAAGGAAATAACTGAAAGACAGCTTCACAAAACAGAAACAGAAACGGGAGAGATAGAACATGGATAGAAGGATAGAATGTGAGGAAGATACAGAAGAAAGATGTAGAGAAAGCAGAGAAAATGATTTCAATTGCAAGTGGAACAATCAATAAAATTCATCCAATCCAATTTAAGATGGGGCAACCGAGTCGACGTTCATCCTTTCTCTGTCTCTCTCTCGCTCTCCGTTCCTCCCTTTCTCTTTCCTTTTCTCTTAAACTCAAGCTGTGAATGCTTGAATGTGAATGAAAATACATTTTAAGTTTCTACTCATATCATTTCCACATTCCATTCTGTCTTTTCCTCTATCCTGTTCTCCGTATAAATATAGAAATAGTCAGAGAATGAGCGAGAGTCAGAGCCAGAGGAAGAATGAGAAAAGGTCTACATTTGTCTCCTGATTTCAAAACGTCACTTTGTACTTCCATCTTAAATTTTTCTGTTCCTTCCATACACCCATACATCCATACATACACATAATGATGCATTCTGCTCTATTGTCTTGTCTCTTCCTGCACTAGAATAATAATAAATGACGGCTGCTTCTGCCTCTGCTTCCGTTGTTCCTTCTTCATTCTGCTTCGTCTACATTCTACATTCGACATTCGACATAGACATTTTGGAGAGGAATTGAATTGTAAAATTTTCCATCTTAAAATTTCATTGAAAGTTGTTTTTGTTCACATGCTCATTCCCACTTTCCACTTCCAACTACAACACAAATCCGATTCCGAATCCGAACTCAAACTCAAACTCGAATTTGGAGCCGGCTGGAGGATTAAAACATATTGGTTGGATATTGAATTGGATTGAGCTTATGGAGAATGGAGATGACGTCAGAGAAGAGAGAGGGAGAAAGAGAGAAAGAGTAGTCAGTATGCAGTATTCAGCATATGATAAAGATTCAGGATTCCGGATTCAGGCTTTTCAGTTTGGCCGACTATTACTCAAACTGAGGATACATAAACACTCTTACGCCGACACAGACACAACACAACACACAACTCAAATTCAAAATGAAAATCAAATTCAAACTCTAACTCAAACAGAAACAGAAACAGTGAAACTTTAATAAGGATAACAGTCACGACGCTGCAATGTTCAACATTCACCATGTACTCTTTACAACGAACAACGAACTGCCCTCCAACCCAAAACACTGCAGAGTATAGAGACATTTGTACTTCTTTCATTATCCCATACACCACGCACAATCTATGTATAATGTATATCTATGTTAAGAGCAAGTACAGATTTTCAACTAGTACCGAATATCTAGAACTCTAAAACTCTAGATTATAGTTTCTATTTCTACATTCTAGATTCTACATTCCAGATGTATACCTAAACATGGATGGATTTTGGATTCAGTGACAAACAAAAACGGGCGTAACAAAACAAAACAAGCCATAATATAATATAACGCAACATATTTATTATTAAAACACATAACATAACGGAGAAATACAGTCATCTTCCATGTCTTCTCTTGGTCTTCACCACTGTCATTTTCATTGCTTCAATACATTGAGAATTGAGATAATGCATGTACATTGTACATATGCACAGTTTTAGTAGTCAGTTCTTGGCCGTTCTGTGTCAGAATCAGAACAGAATTAGCTCGAGTTGCTCAAGTAGCAAATGCAATTAATTTTACATCCTAGACATACCCATCCACATTCTACACTCTACACTCTACATTCTACATAGATACATTCGACACATTGATATATATACAATCATATCCAAGGAATCCTTCACTTCTACAATTCTGAATACAGTCATATATCTAATAAATGTAGATACGTCTTCAGTGTACCTATGGTCTATGGTATGGTATAGTTGACATTTGAACTTACATACGGTTTTAAATTTGAATTTGGAAATCTTTGGATGGATATTGGATATATTGATATTGGTATTGTACAAACCAATAATCTGAATAAAGAAGACAAAGAAGTAGAAGTCGAAGTCAAAGCCGAAGGCAAAGAAGGACTAGATAGTGGGATGAGGAATGAAAACCTCCATAAAACATTGCCAGAGTATCTCTCTCGCTCTCTTCCCGAAAAGCTGTCTTAACTTCAAGAGCCAAATTTAATTGGAATTGGATTTGGATTCAAATTCGAATTCGGATTCAGATCCAGATTCAGCATCAAAATCAGAATCAGAATCAGCACATTAGACTCCGACACAGAATCAGAATCAGACAGGATTCGAAAAAGCAATTAAAATTTTGGTGAACACTTTATATTCTGTTACATCTATCATTTAAAATAAAATTTAATACGGTTTGCTGGAAGTACGTACATATACTGTACATATTGTACCTTCCACATTCCAAATAGCAAGTTCTTACAAAAATATGTGTGTATACCTGTGTACTATGTAGATCTCCTAATATACACATATTACATGTATTTCTCAGGTGCAAACAAGATACGGAAATTTCTACTTGAATGACTTTTCTATATGGATTGTTAGACGTCCCATGTAGAGCCAGTTTCATATCTATCTACAATCTATCTATCTGTCTGTCTACAATCTATTTATCTACAATCTACAATCTACAACAAATGAAGAATGCTGATTTACATTTACATTCAACATTTAGATCCTCCATTTCTGCCACGACATGTGCCATGGGTTTGACTACAATTTAAAATAACTCGACAAAATGAAGAAATGAACTGTACATCTCAAATTTGGAATCTCGAATCTCGAATCTGCATAAATTTTACTGTTAATACATAATCTCTACACTCTACACGGGACAGGGGAGAAAGTACCTACAACTGGGAATAAATGGGAAGAAAGTGAAGGAGAAAAGGTAAGGAATTACTTATGCTGTAAAGATGGAGTGATTGATGGCTTCCTTCCGTATGATTCCTGCAGTTTTACTTAACTACGTATCCCTGTCGTCTCAAGTCTCAAGTCTCAACACATATTATATTCCTGCATACACGCTTGAAATGTAAAATATTACACATACATATTGCTATTGGAGATTGGAGCACAAATGCACATGGAATGCTAGCAAACTCTGAAATGTAAAGTGAAACCTCTTGTGTAAAATCTCAATTCCATTTTCTTCCTATAAAATGAAACCATGTAGAATGCATAATATCTAATGTCTAATATCTACACATTTTTTGCGTTCCCATGTTCATTTTGTTGAGAAACTCGATAAAAAATGGAAACAAAACTTTCCAGTTTCTCAGTTTTCCAGTTTTTTCAGCTCCTTTGGGTAATGAAATGAAATCATTTTTTTGGAAGTAAAACATTATCTAGTTTCATTTATCAACAGATTTTAGATGCTTAAATGTGAACACAGTAGTTTGAATAGTATATGATGCAAGTTATTTTTATCGACCGTTTTCCTGAAATTTTGCTACTAAAATAGATTAATAGATCAACATTTTGAACTGTTTGTCCTACGAGTTACGAATATACAATAAAGAAAACATAAAACATCAGGACTGTTTTGAATGAGGACGCTCGTGAATGTTTTGGTTATCGGTAGTGGAAATGGAAATGGAAACAGAAATAATTTTATGAATGAGAAAAGCAAAACTAGAGAGAATTTCAATACCTTAAATTAATTTCGAATCTTCATGATGGAAAAAAAATGAAAAATTACTATCCAAAATCGTCCACTGTAGATATTTTTTTACAGATACGTAAATAATACTATGTAGTAAAGGAAATTCAAGTCGTGGAGACCAGAAACCAGAGACTCGAGACTAGAGACAGACTCTGATTGATGGAATATTAATGATGGGGAAAAATTTTGCATTGTTCCCGTTTTTTTTGTATTATATTTTAGATATTAGATGTATTCCCTTCAGTATTTTATCGAATTGAAAACTCGACGAGGCGAACATCCGAATTCTCAAAATCTAAAGAAATATTATGATGAATATCTCAAGTCTCAAGTATCAAGTCTCAAGTACCTTTTTTACTTTTTACAAACTACAAACGCAGAAAGAAAGGAAACTTTGCTCATTTTCACTCAGTCTGATTCAAATAAATAAATTCTTTCTCCGTTCTCCGTTCCCCATTCTCCTTCCTCTTTCTTTGCTCTTCCATTTCATTTTATTCCTTTTATTCCTTTCATTTTGTCTTTCTTTTACATTTTATTTTTTTATATGAGTCGGGTTTTGTCGTTAAAATTTATGCCTGTTCTGCTTTTGTTTTTTTTCATTTCCCTTTAAAATTTTTGTATGCATGATATATAATTTATGTAGTAAAAAAAAGTAAAGTTGATAATGCTAATGATAATAATAATAGTGTATAACAAATATGAATCGGAGACGTAATGTAATTTGTGCATTAAATAAAGCGTCTGTTTGCAATTAATAGAGTTTCCCAGTGTTCCTTTCCAACTTTCATATTGTACAGAAAATTCAGAGTAGAGAGAATTCATCTTGTGTATAAATTAAAAATGAATGAATTTTTGAGTCCAGAATCTAGAGTCTAGAGTCTAGACTCTTGAATTGAGAAACTTGAAACTTGAAACTTAAATAAATGCTACATATACGATTACTTTTTCTTTAAAAATTCTTTCAGTAGCTGGATGCTGTAGCCTTTGTATTTTCTATGTATAAAGTGTAAATTTATACAGCGAGATTTTATTACGTAACGCAAACAGCATACAGAATACAGAATCTATTAGTTTTAAAAGCAAGTTAAGAAATATTTTTGACATCTCAAAATTCTCATTTTCTTGGAACACTGGGAAATTTTAGTTTATGATCCTTTATCAACGTATAGTCTATGTTGTATGTTGTATGCTGGATACATTACATATTATATAAGATGTACAATCTACAATGTTGATGAAAAATATGATACATAGGATACACGATATAGGATATACATTGCAGAAGGCTACGTGATACGTGCTATGTGCAATGAATCTTCATAGAAAAATCAGTTTAAATGGTGGAAAGTGGAGCTTTTGAGTATTTGGCAGTGTCTTTAAATTACCACAGCATAATATCAGTTTTCTACATGGAACACGAGGAGAAAGAAAGAAATTCTAGAAGTCTTACACCAATTGTAATTGTATACTTTGCCTTCGCTTTCTCGTTCTAGTTCTCTTTCGCATTCTCCCTGTTCCTTTTCCCTTTTCCTAACAACTAGCAACTCGAGCACAGAAACGTTTTTTGTATGTCTTGGTTTTTTTTGAATATCTTGAAAATTTATGGCCAAATTTTAGGGAAAACTTGAGAGAGAAAGGAGAGAAACTGAAACTCATTAAGGAAAAGTTGCAAATATCCATATGAAACTACGTATATATATGGCCATCTCCCTACAACATACAGAATACCAAGATATGACATGAAACATAGGGGAAATTAATACGAAAGTTGTCGGTAGGGAATTCCCAAATTCCCCAGCAGAAGGAAAGGGAGAAGGAGAGAAAAATACTTGGATTTAATTATACCAAACCAAGAGTGCCAATATGTATGATACAAAATACAAAATGTAGATACATTTAAAAAATATTTTGCATATTACACACAAGTGTTTTCAGTCAAGTTTCCTTCTCTCTTCTCCGTTCTCCATTCCCTTTTCTATGTGCCTGTGATTAGCGTGACAGAGCTTTCATTTTTGATTTACACATGGTAAAATGTAAAATACACAACAATACATTATAATATCATTCCATATTTTTCATTTTGACCAGAACAATGCAAAGGAAGGAATTGCCACGAAATGCTATTATTATTATTGTTATCATCATAGCCATCATCATCATTCGTTTCCCTTCCTTTCGCCCACGTTTTGAAGACGATACAGACGAAGCACACCAAACACCAACTATCAAACATGAGACATGAGACATGAGACTGCAAATAAATGGCGACAGCTAAGAGTTGAGACTTGAGACTGAATCAAATTGAATTGTAATTAGTATTTTGTTTTTGAGTTTTGAGGTTTAGCTATTGTGGAGGAAAAGAAAAAAATGTGCCTAAATCTTCATAGTTTTCAAAACGACATGTAGATTTATCATACGGTTTCAATTTTTTATTCTTTGTAAAATGGAAAACTAGTTCAAAGCAGAGGAAAAAATGATTAATATTTTCCATTAACCAGGAAAGAAACAAGAGAACACGTCCGCAACTAAAACGACGTATTAATAAAGCATAATAATTCTAAAATCTAATCCATTCTTCATTCTTCATCAATAATATAAAAAATTCGGAATTACTAGTAATTTAAAAGTATGTCATACTTGTGGATTTTAGATTTTATGCAAAATTAAAATTAATGTGTATCGTAGCTGAGTAGAAAATAAATGAAGTTTTCCAGATCAGACAGCGAAGGCTGGTAAAATACGTTTCGTCTTTTCGTCTTATTTTAAAAAAAAAAACTCAGTACAACGAATCAGCAGTTTTCAATGTAGAAGTTTAACATTTATAATAAAAGGCGTGCGTAATGATGTAATATGCTCTCTCCTTGTTCTTGTGCTTTTAGCGTACCGGGATCTTTGAAGAAAGTCTGAATAGTGACTGAGAGACCGAGACGAAGGCAAAGTCAGAGACGGAGCCCGTTCTTCGTACTCTCTGTATAGTGTAAAGTATATAGCTACTACTTTTGACGTTCTTCCTTGGTAGAAAATTGTGTAGACATTACTCTAGTTTTCGTCTAGAGGAAATTAAGGCTTCCATTCCATCATGTTGATGGATGGAGCCTGGAAACAAATGAAAATTTTCAAATGAATTACCCAAACTTTAAGTTTCGCTTTTGCTCGGCCCTGTTTTTACATCGTTCATCGTACATTCTGGATTCTGCATTCTTCACGTGTAGGTATAAAATACATATAATAATAATACTCACTCACATGTACATGTTACATGTATGCATCTGGGCGTGTGTGAGCCGGTCTATAATAATATTATGAAGGACGGAAGAAAAAAAAGGCCCGGCGCCAGGACTATTATATTGAGATAGAATATTGTAGTGAAAGCTTGCTAAATTACTTGCAAAATTATAAAGTGAAGGAACAAGACGGAGAAGAAGAAGGAGGAAAGCGTAAAATGAGAAGAAAAAACAGAGAGAAAAGAAGGGAAGAAGAAGAAACCCGTTAAACCTGGCTTTGGTTCTACAATTTACAATCTACAATCTAGAATCTCAAATCCTATTTCATCCTCCCTCAAATCTCGTTCTACAAGTTTTCAAATCTGATATTAAAGGAGAAAATGCTTAAATCTTGTAGAAAAAAGTTTTTGTTGTACTTTCGGATTCAGATTTCAAGTCCGATATCACTATTATGTATCATGTATCATGTACGTATTATGGTAGACAAAAACACATAAAAAGAATTTTATTTTTTAAAACGCAAATAGTTCAAAGTTTCACTTTCTTGTCTGTTGTTTGTTTGTGTATGTTGTGTGATGTAAGTTGTAAGCTGCAAGTTGCGAGTTGTAATATGTTGTATCTCACTTTTTATACTTTTCAATTCGCAACGGAAAGTCTGATGATGCTAACTTTCATTTTCATTTTCATGGCAGTGAAAATGGTGTGGACGAATGAAGGAATGAAAGATAAAAAGATAACTTGAAAAGTATTGATTATTCATACTTACAATATGCAAATAAATTAAAGTATGTTTTCAGTGTTCAGTGTTCAGTTCAGTATTCAAAATTCACAAGTTGATGTGATACTCAGGACAAGGAAAGAAAAGGAAACAAAGCAAAACAAGGGAAAACAAAACGTAAATGCAGGGCTTTTAAGGTTGCAAAGAGCTTAGACATTTTGTTGGTGGTTGCTCCTTTGGTTGTTTGGTGGGAGAAAGTTCAAAAAACTAAAACTAGTTGACAATAAATGTATAAAAATATGTTTTGGTGAAAGGGTAGAAAAAAATATTATCAAGTATCAAGTAGAAAGTTGAAGCGGGTAGTGAGTGTAGAGCGTAGAGTGTAGTAAACGGAAAACTTTGTAAGAGAAAATATTTCCTACATTTTCTTTTTTAAAAAAATAGAGAGAAAAAAACAAGAGCATAAAGTAAAGTAAAGTAAGTAAAGTAAAGACTTGACAGACTTGTATTTTTTTATTTTGAAACTTTAGTCGTCCGTCCGTTTTCAGTTTTAGTTACAGCCACTGCTCAGTGTCCTCCGTCATGCTATTCTCGACAGGATTTTCCCGAGCTATGTCTTCTCTATGGTCTATTCTCTATACTGTAGGCTGTGTAATGTGTACAGTGTACACGTAGTTTGAATATGTATTCATGAGTTTTCAGTATGCTTAGTTCTGTATATATGGTGCATATCGTATGAGGGCATGGCAGATTAATGACACACATATGTGCTACAATTTCTTATTTTTTACGGTTTCAAAAATAGAAACGAAAAAAAGAAAAGAAAGAGAGTGAAAGCATATTTTATTGTGAAGAGTTCCAAGAAGAAATCCGGACAACAATATCCGGACAGTTTATCGTCAGTATTAAGACAGAAGAGGAGGAGAAAAAGGAGAAAAAAATCTGAAACAAAAATCTTCATGCATGTCCTCATCTTTCATCTCCCTTCCTCTCTACATTAAATTCTTTGTCTCTCCTTGTCTGTCTTCATATCTCTCGTGAACTCGTGACCAGGCACATGAAAACTTAAACGTATTCATATTTTACAACTGTACAGTTTGTACATTTGAAATTTCGGATTCTGATTTTGGATTTTCTAGCCATGAATTTTACTGAATTCTGTGAACTATAAACTGCAAACGCAGAGAAGTAGCATGTCTACAGGAAAAATATAATACATCATGGACAAATTTGTTACAGTTTACTGTACAGGATACATTTTACATTTTACAGTATTTACAAATTTCCAATCAAAAACAAAACACAAAACACGGTCAGTCTCAAGTCTAAATTCTAAAGTCTGAAAATGAAAACAATGTTTCTGAAAAACATTGAAGCAAAAAACAGAAAAAATTCAAACCCGCGGTTCCCTTTCTGCTTTCTGCTGAGAAATGTGAGGTTGAAAAAAATGTTGCCGTTTGAGGAAAGAGTTTTGTACCAGAAATGTGAAGCAAGTTTTTTCCCTCTGATTCTATGATTCTAACATTCTAACATGTATGGGAACAGTTTGAACTTTTATCTCCTGGAAAAAAGTTGAATTGATGGGCCACAGAGAAAAATATGGTGTACAACACAAGTTTCCCCCTATTTTTGCCACACTTTCTACTCACTACTCTATACGTATACCACATTGCATATTGTGTACATGCCTACACAATATACACTACAAACTACAAACATCCCTGATTCTGGTACAATGTCCAGAGCTCAGAGCAATAGTCTGGACGAGAGTAATATTAATATTGTCTGTAAAAGTAACTTTACATTCTTCGTCCTTGTTCGTAGTTTGTAGTGCAAAACAAGACAATATAGAAATTTTACATTCATATGCATATGCATATACAATATACAAAATATAATGTGAACATGGAACAATAATAATAGACAAGGAGTACAATAAAATTACAGAATATATTATGGTATACTTTATACTTTAAATGTAGATCATGCCTTTATGCTGTATGTACTATATAATATTCTTTCTGGTAGTTTTACAGCAGAACAAAAGAATATGATGACGTCCGACTCCATACTCTCCTTCTTTCTTTCTGTCCTTCTTTCACATCAAAAGCATTTTATATGGTGGAAACGGTGTCTAATGTCTAATATAGTTATTACTTATTACATTTTATGCTGTGGGAGTATAATAGACCAAAAGTCTAATGGAAATTCACTATAAAATTTCATTTGACTTTTAATAGTTCATGGCCTTGTGCCTTGTGTCTTGTGTGTTGTGTGTTGTGTTATGGTATGCTCTGGTCATGTCCAGATTTCTTTCTTCATTTCTCTCCCTTTCTACTTTCTACTTTCGACTTTTGACTATCTACTTTCTACCCACAAATTAATATAGTCTTAAACAGTAAATTTTAATCTAATAGTAAATCATCTTGTTCTTTTCCCTTTTCTTGCTCTTTTTCATTCTTCATTTTTGCTGGCCACTTTCTTTGTTGTAATTTGTAATAGACTTTTTTTCTTTCTCTCTGTCATGTCTCATCTATCTCCTTTTTGTGCATACAAAGCACAATTTGTATAGCTTTTACAAGTGTATTATATTTCTCCAGGCTTTAGACTCTAGATTCTAGGCTCTAGACTAATGTATGTAAAGGGCTGATATAATGCTACTTCTTTTGCTATCTAGAATCTAGAAAGTGGAGTGGAGTGTAGAAGGTAGAGTGCAGAAGATAATACACTGATTATGATAAGCAGCGAAGAAAAGAACAACAACTATCTACAGGAGATGAGAGATAAGTTTTAAAACCCTTGATTTTTCTTCCGCATTATATTATTATACAATACATAGATCTATGAAGATAACGTACAAAGTACAAAGCTTTACCTTCCTTTGTAATATCTTTCGTTCTTCCTTTCCTTTTCTTTTACCATGTTTTAAAAAGAAAACATTTTTATTTTTCATTCCAGGTTTCCTCGATATTACATTCATGAATGAAGTCTGTATGTATTACATATGCATGCAAAAGCCAAGAGTATTCATAAACGCATGTATACATACACTTGAAACTATCTCATGACAAAAATACAAAGTATTTTTTATGCTACATATTTTCTGTATAAACTTTTCAACGTTGACTCCAAAGTCCAAAATCCAAAGTCTGACTCTTAAAAACATCCATACTCCATATAGTGTTAGACTTGTAGACTGTTTTTGAATGCATGGGTGTGTTTGTGTGTGTGTGTGTGTGTGGTTGAGTCAGAAGCTACACTTTTGACAGCCTCGAGTAAACTTCCATCATAAAAACAATTCAAATTTTTCCTTCGCTCCCTTGCTATCCATCTCTTTCATATCTATATACTGTATGTAGAACGTATACAGATGCTCAGAAAAAGTTAGCGCGTCTCATGATGTAGGTAGGCTCACTTTAAATGTTTTGGCTTCTCTTTTTGCCGTCGACAAAATTTATTTTGTACAAGATACTACACTATTTGCTATTTGTAAGCTGGAAGTTGAATATTGACGAAATTTCAAAAGGGTTACTTTTGAGTTTGGAATTTGAGGTCCATGCATACTATAGAAGAAAAGGTCAAAATTTTACTTCAGATGTCAAATCATGTGCTTTAACCACCTGAATTAACACTAAACAGTCCAATTCATCCAATTTAGACGGTTGATGAGATTTCATATTTCATATTAATAATTGTAATGGTAAACAGAATTTTACAGAACCTTTTATCTTTGATCGTCAATGTAGATTTGTCCATGTAGATATGATCAGTATATGAGCACTGCAGTCTTAACATGTGAGGTCTCTATTTTTTTGCGAACCCTTGTATTTACACTTTACACATTTTGATACTGTCCCACATTCAACGTCATTTCTGCTGCCTTCCTCGTCGTCTTGTGTCTTGTGTCTGATTCATACTGCTCTGTATGTGTCCTACGTTCTTCGCTTTTTGTCTATGACGCTGAGGCTGAGGCTGCCGCTACGACATCGCCGTCGTCCTCGTACCAAACTCGAAGGTAACAAAACTTTCGAGTTTCGAGTCAGTTTAAATTCCGGACTGATTTATGTATTTTCCATAATATTATAAAGTTTTCAAGTTTATACATTTATTAATATTTGTGAGACGCCGGTTTAAACTTTTGAATTTCCTCTCTCTCCCTCTCGTTCTCTCTCCTTTATTTATTCCTCGCTCACGCTCTCTCTCGCTCTTCCTTTCTGTTCCTTTCTTACATATTGCATCCCCTACTGTGATCACTTAGATTTTTGCAAATTCCAAATGAATTCCTCCGTGCATATCTATATCTGTATATATACGTATATGAGTAACTAACTGTTCTTTTCTTTTTCTCATTCACAAAGTCCAATTATACTTACTTGATATTGAGATCCACATCTATGCACCATATAGTATGCATATAAATACGTTTACGTATTAACTGCTCACATACGTCGTCAAAATGATACTTTCTCTGTTCTAATAACTGGGAACATTTTGTAGATATTAGATACAGGACTAAACTTTCCGTCCAAGATTAAAAATACAGAAGGAAAAAATTGTCTCAAGTCTCAAGTCTCGAGTCTCAAGTTGGTAGCATTCATAAATCATAAAGTCGGAGGGTGGGAACGTCAATGTACTTTTTCACATAACAACATACACAGAAAATATAAAATAATATATAATATACTTTATAGACATGAAGAATTTATATTGATGAAAAATAAAAATACTACCTATCATATCAAGAGTATGGAAACTAGAAACTAGAAAATAGAAACTAGAAACAAGGATGGAAAAATGAATGAGTGAATGAATAAGAAATAATAAAAATTTCCTTGATCCTGGTTCCAACTTGATTCTCTTTTGCATGTCAACTTTGTAAACTACAGATAGAAATGCACGAGAGGAATTAATTTTGAAACAAATTTACTTCTCTCCCTCTTTAAACTATGCGAAGAGAAGACAAGACACATGGCATGCAGCGATGTTTCAATCAATTTCCTATCAACTCTTCAACAAAAGTCATGCTATACATCTACCGTCTATAAAATCCGTATATTATACATGTGAATTGTAACTATCTAATTGTACGGCTTTAAAAATAAAAACCAAAGCTATTCTTTTTCTTGTCTTTGAAAGTTCAAAACTGAAAAAAAAATTAATACAGTTCCAATGAAAGGTAAACAGAAAGGTTTCAATTATCTACAAAGGTATAGAAAGGAAGAGAGGACATTTATTCAGAGTTCAATGTTCAATGTTCAACGAATATCCATTATCCGTTATCCATACACGACAAGTTTGAGGACGTACCAATTCCAGTTTTGAATGACACTCAAACAATTTTCAAGTTCCTTGACATTTCCCTCAAAAGAGTTAAATTACACATGAAAACACACATTACTAGAGAGACGGGAGAGACAAACGATGAGGAGCTCAATGACCCTTCAGATTCCTGGTTGAAAAGTGACAATAAGCTCTCTTCCCGCTTCTTTTCTTTCTTGCTCCTTCTCTTCTCATTTCAATGTAAACTCTTTGCATTGATGGCTTTAACATTTCAATACAAAATTTACATTTAAATCCAAATCCAGTTTGTAATTTTCTTGTACATGATAAAAAGGACTTTATCAAGAATCAAGAATCAAGAGTCAAGAGTCGAGAGTAAATAAACAAACTCACAAGTCAGTTTCCTGGACTATGGACTGCAGAAAAATTTAAAACTCGTTTTGAACTTTGAGAAAATATAAATAGAGAAAACATGTGAATGAAACTTTTGGCCTCTGCAAGTCTCAGACTTGAGAGTTGAGAGGACATAAAAATGGATGAAATGATAAGTATCATGATTAATTTAATTGCTCATTGGATGTTTTGATGGCTAATGCTTTTGGAAATGTCCACTACGAACTTTGATGAAAAATAGTGAAAGATGGAGGGAGAGAAATATACCAAACAGCAAGAGATATCATAGACACAGAGAGCGAGTAGTAGAACTAGTGGAGAGAAAGAGAAGTGTGTGTTGTGAAGTTGAATTTGCTTTACCGTTTATAGCTTTAAACAGCTTTATGGCTTTCACTCATCATCAGAGCCTGTGTAAAAGGGAATGGGAAAGAAGCGAGAGAGAGGACGAGATGGAGAGATGGAGTGGAGGAGGAAAAGGATAGAAGACGAGGGGAAGAAGGAAAGCCATGCCGTGGAGTAGTAGTAGTAGTAACCATGCGGAGATTCTTCATCAGAAGGGAATTCAAGTTTGAGTCTACTGGGAAAAATCGATAAACCAAGATATTTTGATATAAACTCCATCCATTCAGACAGCAAACCACACTTACAACATCCAACATACAGTACACAGACCTATACGCACATTTACGTTTTTTCCTCGCTCTCTCTTTTCTCCACTTGAGTTAAACGATGGCTAAAAGACAAGACAAGACAAGACATGGTAAAGGGAGGCAGTAAGTATCAGCATTGACTTTGAATTTGGTCCGTCTAACTTTATAGCGTTGAGTACGGAGCATGTAGTTTGGGATACGAAGAGTTGTGAGTTGTGAGTTGTGAGACGAGATCGAGCTCCGGCTCTAGCTTTGGATCTTTTGGATCTTTTGGTTTAGCTCTGAGACTGCCGTGGATCGTTGGTTTTGGTTTTGGCTTGGGATTTAGTTTAGTCAAAACCAAAGACGTTCCTCAACTTTTCTCTTAATACTTTCCTATATTTTTTTCTCTCTATGTCCACAATTGCAAGGTTGGATGTTGGATGTTAGATGAAGGAAAATGAAGGGAAAAATTTTCTTTGCCTTATTTGCTTTTCTTTTCTCCATCTAGAATCTAGAACTTAGAATCTAGAATCTAGCTCCAGCTTTGTTTCCCTCTTTACGCTCATAATTCTGTTTTCTTTTACTCCAATATGGAATAAGGAAATCTGATGATAAGGGATATTTTTTCTTCCTTCTCAGTTTTTCCTAAATTAATTTTTACAAATGTTTACTATAGCCCACTCCTTTAACTTGGCTTCCATTTTTCTGGAGGTTGAGACATATTATACCTTGTACCGTCTCCTGTTTTCTGTTTTGTATTGTACTGGGTTTTTTTGATAGCCTTTTCTTCCTCTTCCAAAATAAGTAATGTAAATACACAAAGCGGAATGGACGAGCTTACACACACACGAATATTAATTGAGTACTCACTAGAACCTAGAATCTAGAATCTAGAATATGGTACATTTAGTGTTTTTTTACTCAACCTTCAACTCCTAATTTTGCTGAATAAAATGACCAATCCAATCAACATCAACTTAAAACGCAAAGCATTGTGATAATTGCATATCTTCCTTTGAATTTCCCACATAGTAAACCTACGTATTTTAAAACGGCACAGAGATGACGAGTAGGCCATCACGCTATCACTGTTCTTGTGTCCTTCTGAAGGACTATGTTGACGTAGGCCATGGAATGGAGACGGCAATAGAAATGGAAATGAACAAGGAAAAAGGAGGAGAAACCCTTTAGTTTTCTCCCCTTCTCTCTCTCTCTTTCAATCAAACTCCCTCTTTTTTCCTCCCTCACTTTCCTCATTGAACTGAAGGAGATCTTTTTGTCTAGATTCTAGTGTAGCACAAACTGTAGTACTGCAAAGTAAAGGCTGAGAGATATACACATAATATATTATGTACGCACATATACATATATCTGTATTCAAGACTCAGATCTGCATTCTGCATCCATTGTTTTCACAAGAACCGAGCAAAACTCCCACGCAATGCACATACACACATTAGTTGCGGTGAGATAGGCAAGAACTTTGTGTTTGTGTTATTCCGGACATGACACGCATCTGTGTGACTGTGTGATGCATTATATATTATCTATTATGTTTTGTCTCACTTATACAATAGTAATCGTTCGTATAATTCACGGGTATAAAATTGGCTCATGGTTTTTCTGCATGTAAAATTTATCTGACTCGTAAAGAAAGTAAAATTTTTGTGTACTATTTAAAGTAAAGAAGACATGATTCAAAAGAGAAGAAAATACTGTCTAAACTATGATTTGGTTTGAATAAGTGTAGAAGCAGAGTAAAGTCGCCACTCTGAACCTTCTCTGTTTTGTAAAGTACCTATCATAAGTGTGAATTTGTGATGGTTGTTGGATAATGCAATTTTGTTCTCAATTCTCCAGCAACGAGGATGTGGGTTTTAAGAGCTTTTCCCTAATGACATTACCAGCGGCGTACGTATGCCCTATAGTAATAATAGTATAATGTACAATGTACAGTATATTCCATATTCCATGTTATAATCTGAACGGGTTGAAAATTTACAACATTAAAGCTTTGTATTAACCATAGGCTCAAAATTATTCCCTGTTTATAATTTTTATAATGTTTTTCAAGATGAAACACCTTTTTTCAAGAAAATCATCAGTCTTCATGCATAAACGAGTAGAAGAATCGATAAATAAAAAATTTAATCTTTTAAAGACATAACTCAGTTAATTTAGTTACGGAAAAAATGTCAAGCTAAATAAATCTTTGCACAAGACACAAGCAATGATAATGATTTATGATTAATTTCCTTATTTTTTTACTTGAAGAAAATACCAAAGATTAAAAAAATGGAAGAATATAAAATTTTTCTTATTTTTGGATTTTTAGTAGGAAAAAATGGAAAGAAATGGAAATATTTCTAATTCCTGGAGAAACAATTAGGGGAGATTTCTACATGAAAAGACTGATTGTGTGTACATTTATTTGTATGTATAATGTATAGGATGATTGGAAGAGAGGAAGATTTCAACTTTATGTATTTATTCTTGTGTATTTCTATATTAACATGAGCTCCCCTTGTTTATTCCAAATCCAAATGTCTGAGTGGCTACTGGCAATGAGTGCACGTTTGTATAGTGTAGTGTCTAGTGTCTAGTGTGTATGAGCCTGTTTACGTCCGTATGAACTGTGAACTGATGATGAAACCAAACCGAACCGAACCAAAGCGGTCTGTGTGTGCATACGTCATTTCTCCTACTATCTCTCTCGCTCTCTTTACTTATTCGAGTGGAGAGAGTGACAGAGATATAGGCAGACGGACAGAAAGATAGATAGATGGCTATACCAGATAGATAAGCAGATAGAGAGAGAGACAGCGGCTACTTGGCTTTACTTAACATGCATACATATTATACACGCTTATACATATGTGTGTATCGGGAGGATTGTATTGCCCTGGGCTTTTGGATATAATTTTATATGTGTGTCTTGCATTAGTTTGGTTTGGTTTAGTTTAGTTTAGTTAGTATGCTCAGTGCTCACTGTTGATGCTCATCGAGGTTCTAAATTCGAGCCTTTCCTTCATCCAGGGAAACCGGAGAACCCTCATTTTTATTTTTCCTATATTTCCACCAATTTCCAAAAGTTAGGAAAAAAAGAGAAGAAGAAGCGTTTTGTGGGGAGTTTCATTCTCTTTTCTCTTCCTTTCCCCGTCCTCGTTCTCTTCCTCGCCTCATTCTGTCTGTCCTTGCCTTGCCTTAACAATACATGTACAATGTACAATGTACATGCCAGCTCCAGATAGAAACAAGGATCCAAATCCGAGTCCGAATTCAAATCCAACATTCACATTCCATTGATGACTCATCTACTTTATACTTTATTCTGCACGTATGTATATTGTATATGTACAATGTACATGGTACAAGTTGGTGCAATTCTCGGCATTTCCACGTTTTTTTTCTCTTTCTCTCTTTGACTCTTTGTCATGTCAACCTCTCATCTTTCCCTTTCCCGTTCCTTCCATTTTCCCTCAAAATCAAGATTTTAGTCTTATCTTTACTCAGTACATCTCCTGCTGTATTTATGTGTTGTCTGTTTGTGGACAGTGTACGTTGTAAGTTGTACATATTGCACACATTATACGTATTATGTATTATGAATTACACGTGTTACCCAACTTGTATATTATTATACTACTACTATTTTGTAGAAACGACAATAGCATTTTCTCTCTTTAGTTATTTCGATTACATTAGAAGCATTACACATTGTACAAAATTATCTATATTTTTTGACCGTTTTCATTTCCTTTGCTAAAAATAATCTATGATGACAAAGCTACATATTACATTCTATATCCTACATCCTACGTTCTCCATAAACATACACAGTCACTACTAAATAATAATCAAGATTATTTTACACAAACAAAGAACAATGTGAATTGTCTCCTCTCTGGGGATTGAAAACTGAGACAATCTTATTATTATCGCCCTTATTAATACGCTTCTTGTAAAACACGTCACGTACACCGTACAATGTACAGCGTGTTCTCTTTAGTACATTTATCTTTGAGGAATATAATGTAAATATCCTAGACGAGATTGAAGCAACAAATAGAAACACAAATACCAAGATATTTTGCACCTAAGGCAAGAGTGCATTTTTTAAGTATCCACTTAATTTCCATCCATAACTACTAATACAAAATTTAGAAAGGAAAAAATTCTGGTATTTGTTAATGAAAAAAATCTGAGTTTATTCATCTCTTTACTCAGCATTTGGATTTAGTGTTTGGAATCTACAAATTAAAGGAAACTAAATCTGTAATTTATTTTGTGTTTTTGATCTCTCAACATCCAACATATTCAAAACATCCGCTACTTTTAAGAGATGTGAACTGAGCAGAAATTGAAAAGATGGACTATAGTAATAACGACACCTTGTACATACGTATGTATGGAGTAGGGCGGAAGAAGAAGGAGACGTAATAAGGCATTTCGTCGATGTAATTCCAAAAACGGCTTTGTGCAATGTTAAAGACATTGCACAAA
>JAQGBH010001462.1:0-32378 GCA_034698265.1 Sminthurinus aureus | reverse complement strand
ATTAATTAGCGCTAATTAAAATTGACTTGAAATTTTAGGCATAACAAAGCAACTTAAAAAACCCTTTGTAAACTTAAATTTTTACAGTGCAAGAAATAATTTCGAATTTCAATTCTATTTTGTTAATCAATAATAGTGGTACATTATACATTAGTAAAAAATTGAGGGTGAAAGTCGTCTTTCCCCATTATCTTCAAAATATGTTTTGTAAAAACTGATGATTTAATATTTATTCATTTCGAAATCTAACTTTTGTACAAAAGCATCGAGTGATGAGAAGAAGTCATCATAAAAAAGTAATTACGGCCCATGCTAAAAAAGGAGTTCGTTATATGCGTAGCAAAATACGTACATTATTGGTTCTGGGGACCAAAATTTCTGTTCGTAATAGCGAAAAGTTCGTTATATATGAGTTCGTTAAAGCCGGATGCTTCAACATTAGAACATATAGGGGTTTAGCCGGGACCGGACAAAATGGTTCGGTAAAGCGAGTAGTTCGTTATATCGCGGTTCACTATATCGGGTTTTCAGTGTATATCATTATTATTTTATAGTAACTTTTTTCTTTTTTTTTTATAGAAATAATGTCAAAAAGATCAAGATTTCAATGAAAAGTCAGAACATACTGAGAATTGAGAATTGAAACTAAATATGAAAACAAAACCCTGGCGAATGGCGTATATAATGAAAAATGAGAAACGAAAAAGGAAGAAACAATGTAAAAAAAGGGAAAAGGAGTACATATTATAAAAGTTCGTGGTAAAAACTTTCAATAAACAATCTACAACAAAATACAAAGTGAGCAGTAAAAAAAACTCTAATAGCAAAAGTCAAAAGAGAAAAAAAATGACAATACAAAGTTGGAAAAATTTACTTAGTCAAAAGTCAAACTGTATCTAGTATCTACGTAAAATGACTATAAATTACAAATTAAAAAATGGAAATTGAAAATGTTAACTTACTGGAATTAGGACTAGATCCATTAGACCGTATTCCATTCTCCCCATCATCATCATCGTCGTCGTCATCGTCCATTTCATCTCCACTTTCTCTTAAACCAGTAGTCCTTTCTTCACTCCCCTCTTTAGGTTCTTTCTTGAGTACTAAAGCTTTAACTTGTTCTCTACTACTTTGTCGACTTTCACGTCCTCGTCCCTCTCCACTCTCACTTATTTGTTCATTATTCTCTTCAGTCTCGGAAAAAATAGGAAGTCTTCCAATTTTCCCAAGATGATCTTGCATCAGTTCATCCTCTGAACCTGTCTTACTCATATTCACCTCAGTTCCATCATCATAGCAGCAAAAGTCATCTCCAGAATAGTCATCCATTGTCACTGAAGGGAGTCTCACAGGATTTTTCAACTTTCTTTTCCTCGCACCATCTTTTTTACTATCCGGCATTTTATGATTATATTCTTCAGTTTCCTCCTCTTCATCTCGGTCATCATCGTCATCATCATCATAACAACTACTATTGCTATTGTTACTATTCTCCCTCTTGATTAGAGATGTGTGGCTTTGAGTATTGTTGAATGATATGGGGTTGAATAGAATAGGATGAATTGGTGCTGGTTGACAGGTTCGGCCGTCATGTGGACTAAAAGTTGTTTGAAAATTACTATCATCATTATTAAGCATGTTACAAGGATAATTTTTGCATGTTATGAGCTTGCGTTGTTATAGCAGAAATAAATACCTAATTTTACGACGAAGGTGCGGTGAATGTAATTTTGGATTGGGATTGGCCGAATGTCGATTTCTGGAACGACGACTGGAGAACATCATGTTACACCCTGCCACTGTACACTTGTGCATTTCTCGGAGATGAACAGCAGAAAAGTGGATTTTGAGAGCTCCCTTGTCACAAAATGTTTTCAGGCAGACTGAACATTGGACACGTCGTTTTCCTACTTACAAATAATAAATGCAACAACAAAAACCATAATTATTATTATGCATTAAATTCTATAGAGTCAAGACTCAACTATTTAATAGAGTTTTAAGGTAAACATTTTCGTATATTTTCCTACAAAAACAAAGATCGACATACCTGTAGTAGGATTTACAAGTTGAGTGGCAGTTGCAGGTGCTGGAATAGATGCCCATTGTTGTTGTCTTTTGATGACAGCATTACTACTTCCATTTCCTTGAGTGACAATTGGTTTCTTCTCTCTATGTTCTCGATGCTCTCTGCTATGTATTTGTTGTTGAATGATAGTCTTGTTATCCGGAGTGTTTAAGTTGGAGTTTGAGTTTGAATTATTAAGGAGAAGGTTGTGGTTTGAGTGATTATTATTATTGGTACTATTACTACTACTATTATTGTTGGTGTTGTTGCTATTAATACTAGAATTATTATTAGTACTAGTGTTTAGGGAGGTATTAAGTAAACTATTATTATTCACACTAATACTACTACTACGATGATGATGGTGATGATGATGATTACTATTACTACTATTATTACTACTCTTCTTAGAACTTAAGTCTACAGGGTCTGTTACATCTTCATGAGAGGAAGAGTCGGATGATGAGGAAATTAGTTTATTCTGAGTCAGTTCTACTGGAGTTAGCGCGGATGAAGGTTTGGGACCTAAAAATATCACAAGAAGAAACAAAAATAGAAATATAATTTTGAATGTAATTAAAAATATTATATAGATATCATTTATAATTTATACTACGGATGAAACATTAAAAATAATGTTTTTCCTTCTATACATAATATAAAATATGTAACGTACTTTTGACTATGGAAGCCTGTGGTGGTGTATGATTGGATAAGGACTCATCACCGAGTGACTGATTAATTATATGATTATTAGGAAAATCATCACGTAAGAGAACAAAACTGAGACTTCGTGTCACTGGAAACCTGAGGAATTGTTGAAGGATTAAAATCTCCTCTTCTCTAGGCAACATGGACCAGCGAGTTAGGAGAACTCCCCTTGAGTCCTACAATTACAAAATACAGAACATCATATTATACGATACACACATTTTTAGATTACAACATGTACAATGTATAATAATGTACAGGTACATATTTACACATTTACGATAGTATCATCACCATCATTATCATTACATTAAGCATGTTCACTTTAATCAAAATGTCTTTTCATGATCATGTCACGAGTGATTAATAACAAGAACGAAAAGGAGAAGACTCTTTCTTGAATTCTTGAATGAACCTTACTTACAGACTATAAACTAATAATATTATAATATAATATTGTAATATGTGCCCAGTGCCCACAGTACACAGTACATAATATTCAATGTTCAGCTTTCAACACCATGCTCAAAATGCTCAGCTTGTAACTTATATCATCATGTTGGATGTTGGAGGCTTTTTTTTTGTTTCGCATGTCTTTTCATAAATACTGTTTGCCAACGTAAAAATAATCATCATAATTACATAGTACAGACTACGGATTACACATTTGGCACACGTCATGATGAGACTACACAAATAAAAAGTTTATATATACAAAAAAAAACTACTGGCATTTTTTATTATTATTTATTATTTTCTACCATCACGATGTTTTCTTGTTCCCTTGTCTTTTCTTTTTCATATATTATAATATGATATTTTGAGCATTATTGTGTACATGTCTCGACTGTCAACTATCAACTCAACGATCCCGATTTGGCAATGCAATGACTTTAGACTCTAGACTTTAGACTTCATCAAATTTAACAGAAACAAAACAAAAACAAGAGTGAACAGCAGTGAAATAATTGACATTTTTCTCATTTCTTCCTCCACGTCTTAAGTCTTCAAGTCTTGAGTCCGCCCCTATACCGTATACTTTTTTTATATCCATCCATACGCATATATGTAATATGTATAGAATATAGAAACACTGAAAAAATGAGAAATAAACCACAGGCGACAAAGACAATTGACAATCTACAAACTCCATACTCTCACATAAATAGTCAAATATAAAGAGTCAAATACCGTACATATTTTCCAAGTACAAGGTACGAGGATGGAAATAGATGAAAAGACAATCAGTAAGAGAATTTTCAAAAGTACAAAGTACAAACTATACATACGTACATACAGTCGTGTTTTTATTTTAGATTGAAGACTGAAGGACTGAAAAAGAAAAGCGGGCGCTCGGCCTTTGTCATGTAAGATGTCTCATGTCTTCCATCCAAACTCCCAATTACAGTATATATGTACAGTCTATTGTGTATTTTTTCTTCCTATGACTATACTATTATTATTATCATTATTATTATTATGCATAGATAAAAAAATACACTGTTATGTATGTGTACAAATTTCTGTATACTATCATTATCCTCATTATAAGTGAGCCCAGAAAGGACGACGTGAATCATATAGAATATACTGTGTACTGTGTACTTTGTTGAATCTAGAATATACTGTGTACTGTGTGCACTGTGCAGAGGACTCTGAAATTAAAATGGAAATATAACAATTTGAAACCAAAATTACCTGGATCATGTAGCCTCTAGCGAGGTCGTTAGGTTGCCAACCAAAATTCCTCAGGATTTTGTTGATGTCATCAGGGCTGAGAGTCGAGAGTAATCGCTCCTATTATAATATCAAAGTCAAACCAAATAAACCAAACCACGACAATCAGAAATCAGTCTACAGTCTCAAGTCTACATAATACATAATACAAAAAAAACGTGGACAAAGATAAAGAATCAAGAAGATGAGACAAACAAATGTAACTTGGAAAAAAAAGAGAAAGGATTGAAATTCAAAAAATGATGGCAAAAAATCAATGTCAATTTTCATCATGATGAAATACATAATAGGTGTATATAGAATATAGATTATAGATATATGTAGGTATATAGTTTTGAAATTAATAGACAATATTGAATTTTGAATCATGGGCTGATGAAGGAAGAACAACAACAGGAAAAAAAATAAAAACAAAGTATAATATGTATTGAGTATTGAAAACAAAGCTTCGTACGTTATAATTTGTAGTACATGATATAAAAAAGTAAATGAAGTGCGTTACTCACGATAACAATTTTGAGTTTAATGGGAAGTGCCTGTGTTCCGTAGAGTGCCAAACTACAGACATCGAAGATGGATAGAGCGTCATCCCTAGACGTAAGTAGCTTCTCTAGTACTGTAAGAAGAAGAAACAAAAAAGAAAAATCATCAAAATATTCCATTAGACATTCATTCATTATTCATTACACTATTCATTAGTATTTATTATTTTGTCACATGTGTGAAATTTGATCATAATAAATAATAAATAAGCAACTGTCAAATCATGTCAAAGATTTTGTCAATACTCGGAAAAAAAACAAGTGAGCATGACAATTTACTGCCCATTGCCCGTATCTCGTATTCCATATGAAAATACCATCATCACTATCACCTTCATCTTCATCATCAAAGCATCAACCACATGCCACATGAGACATGAGACTATTCAATCCTTGTACTTTCTACATTCTACACTCAACTCAATCGATATGTACTAGACTAAAAAATAATGATAATAATAATACTTAATAAAGGACATGCTGCAATATTGCCATGTCACATTCCATCACGTCCCTCTTTCTTGGACAGTGTTGCTGTTATTGTTGATGCTGCTGTTACTTTTGCTGTTGTTGTGGTGGTGGTGATATTAAAGTGTACTTGAGAGACAGAATGAGGAGGGAGCGAGAGAAGAGTGTCCCCTTTGGCCATTACACGTGGTGGTTGATTTTTTATTGTCAATTGTCATCCTTTTTTCCCGACCAGCGACCAGCCTATCCTAATGGCGTTCATATATTTTTTTTCAACCACCGCACTTCTCTCAACTCCCTACTATATGTACACAGTATACAGGCAATTATCTGTACTCTGTACTACAGAAGATATTACCTCGACATGGACTCTGTCTCTGTCGCTTTGTTGACTGAATTGAATTGAACTGAACTGACTGACTGACTGAAGAGTTTAATTTTCACTTGTTCTTTACAACTGATTTGACAATTTCAAACGTATTTACGTTTTTTTTTGTTCTAATAGATATCAGACATCGGACATTAGACATCAGAGATCTCAAATCTCAACATTTTAGAGGTTGTACATAAGTTGTAATGTTAATGTTAAGTATTAAGCAGTCATACACAATACACAATACACAAGATGCTCATACTTACAAGATATATAAATATAAATATAAATATAAGAGGCAATTCTCAAGCCTTCTTTTTCTTATCACATGTCTTAGCGAGTATCGAGTCAGAGTGCCTCATAATATATATACGTATAATCTATAAAGGATAGAACAAGAACAAGTTAGAGTTTCAAAGCATCTGTAATGTGTAGGTAATATAGCAAGAGAATCATGTACAAAAGACAGAAGACGAGAGAAGTGAGCCAGTAGTTAGTACATGCTCTTACACGAATACATATACATTATACATCCTCATCCTGCACATTAAATCTACACACGTAATATTGTAATCGTAATGGGTTCTTGTTCCTCTTCTCCTTATTTTTTCTACATTCTTCATTCTAACTTCTACAGTGGAAGAGCGCACAGAGCACAAAGCACAGAGCTCATCTTCTGTGAATGTATGTGTAATGTGTAGCCTAAAAAGGTTTAACAAAGGAGTTTAAATTGATTTTTACTTTTATTATTATTACTATTACTATTTTTTTCCCTTTCAATCCTCACTCCCTATTTGACATTTAGAGATACACTTTGGGGCATGCTTCTGGTGATGCTGATGGTGACGATGACAATGAGAAGATGCACAAGATGAAGAAGAAGATGACGACGACTGGAGACTGGCGACAACGAGAATGACTCTCATTCTCATTTAAAATCAAATCCACCCATTACAATTTACAATTTACAATACATGAACATTTGTAATAAGAAAAATCAAGAATCAAGAATGAACAAGGGACAATTCATGTCTTATAAAAAAACTTGCTGTCAGCTTTCCAATGTATACGGTGTATGCTTGCAAGTTGTAAGCATGTTGATTCGAAATTCGAATGTTGGAATGACCACAAGGGATGATAAAAACTGATTGTACATTCTACATGGAACAGAGAACATAGATCATCGTTTCTGATCTGGAATTCCTGAGTACCACAAAAATTAGATATTGGAAAACGGAAGGAATTGTACATGTATGTACATGTACATTTATATACAGTGCTCCTTTCATGTTGCCTTTCCGTTTTGCCTCGAGAAAAGATTGCAAAAGCATCCATTTATCCCTATTTGCGTTTCCTTTTTGGTTCTCGTTATTTTTGTTCTTTTTTTTGGTGAAACAAAGATTTTACCAAAGGAGAAGAAATTCTTTCCTTGAGCCTTGAGTTTTGGGACAGTTCCGTTATTACTTTCTGCATGTTGTACTTTGTAAGTTTTTTATTTATAAAAAATACCGTACATTTTTTCTTGCTTTTGTCCTCTCCCTTTACTTTACTTTGCGTTAGTTTTCTTATTCTCTCGAGTTTCGAGTCTTGAGTCTAAAGCTTCTACTACTTTTAGGTAGTGATTTCTATTGATTTGGTCATTCCATCAGCATCACCAACCACTTATTATAACTATAACTATAGCATGTAGGAGATCACAATGAAAGACAACGTATGATATACAATATGTATACAGGAACCCACTCTTTCTAGAATCTAAGATCTAGTCACAGAATAGAGAATGAACCAAAGAAGAAAAAAAGAAGCAAAGGAAGAAGCTCCTAAAGGAAAAAAAAATTCATCCGTAAAACGTAAAAAGAACAGAGCAAAGTAAAGTAAAGTGGAAACATGAGAAAAGAACAAGATAAAGAATAAAGAGAGAGACAGAAAGAGACAGAGACAGGGCGACTATAATACAGATAGTATAGAAAAAAACATCCGCATTGCAGGTCTCAAAAGACTTTCCCTTCCCTTTCCATGTCCACATTCATGTGAAATGTGAACGTGAATGTGAATCCAAATCCAACTTGAAATGCGAGCACAAAGATAGATACATTGCTATAAAACTCTTTACTCTTTTTGTCTGTGTACATATAACTATCTAGTTGTGTTTTGTGTCTCTATTTCTAAAGATATCCTCATGGAAAGAAAGAGGAAAAAACTAAATCCAAAACAACCAACGAACCAGCCAGTCAGCCAGCCAACCAGCAACCAGCGAACCAAAAGGAATAAATAGGAAGGAGCATAATACATACACGTACACGCAGATAGCGAAAGAGACAAAGACAGAGAGACAGAGACAGCGAGCGACATGGAAAATAGTAGACAGTAGACAGTGAAAATAGGCGTTCTTCACTGGTTGGTTGATAGTCCTCTGCTCCTTGTGTTGTACACTCTACACTCTACACACTACACACAAGACAGAGGACAAAGTGACGGAGAGACATGGTCGGTCGCTCGCTCGGTCGGTGGAAAGACAAGAAGAAAGAAAGAGAAAAGAGGGAAAGATGAAAATTCGCAAACGCGGATCGATAAAAACTAAATTTTTTTCCGCAATGCCTCGAAATCAAGAGAGAGAGTTTTGGTTGGCTCGTCGTCCTCAGGAAGGGAAAACATGCGCGTCACACAAATCCAGCACACAAACACACATAGCACATGCATCCACATTCTACATTCTACACACACACACTACACACATTAGACACGTACACCTTCTTGGTCCTTTTATAGAATTTATAGATACTAGCTAGAAGACGACGATGACGACTGCTATGACTTTCCTAGAGTTCTAGAGTCCTAGCGACTCTCTTTCCTTGAGTATAGAAAATAGAAAAGAGACTACATTTTATTATAGTGCCATGCCGAGCCCAACCCGTCCTCAACGTCCTCGTCATTCGTCGTCCTTCTACTCTTTCTCTTTCTCCGTCCCGTAGTCATGACGACAAGGACGAGCCTTGACAAGCGACTACAGCGCAAATGTCCTGAATCGGAGAGACGCTATATCCTAGGTTCTAGATTCTACAAGCCATGCCAAAGAATAAAAGTCTATATTCTACACCGAATCCAATCCATACACCATACGTCGTACAGTATAAAGAATAAAGAATAGAAAATAGAGAGTGAGGCAATAAAAACCTGGATTTTTTCCAAACATGATCAATGTTCAATAGTTCAAATTCCAAATATAACTTGGAGGATGGATAATGGAATAAAGGACATTATAAAATGATAGTCAATAGTCAATGACAGCAAGAAATAGGGTTATTCTTCCGACAAATTAAATTAAGGAATCTATAATCTATATCCTCCCCACAATAACCATAGCAATGATAATAACAATAATCATCATCATTTTATATAAGGAAAAGAAGAGGAAGAGAAAGCTGTCCAAAAACCAACGAGGAATGAGATCAGAAGGAAATAAGTTTTTCTTATTTTTACCCTGTTCATCTACATTTGTACATTGTACACGCTTCCTTTAGTTTCGAAACCTTTTTGCTTTTTGGGGTTTTTTCTTCTTTCTAGAGTCTAGAGCGTCAAATTCCACTCAATGAGCGAGAACATTGTGGCATTGAAACCTTCTCATGCTCCTTCTCATTTTGAGGGATAAACAACGATATCCATATCCGAACACATAATATTCATCATGAATTTTTCACCCTTGAATCTTGAATTTAATATGTGCTCCTAAATCCTAAAAGTGAATGAATATACTTGGTCTGTTTCGCCTCGTTTACCTCATTTTTCTATATTTTCTGTCATAATAAAATTCAGAATGGAATGGAAAAAGAAGTTCAAGGGTCATTCCTTTTCACATTGTGCATACTGGATACATTTGTTTGTTTGTAGTTTGAAGTTTGTAGAACCGCTGTCAATATTACTCAATCATCAATATTTTATATGACATCATCATCCTCTTGTCCCCGGAAACTTTTTTCCTCTTCCCTCTCCTTTTTTTTAGTAATTTGGGAAAGAATATGTGTATTTTTTCACAGGATTTATCATTCACAATTCACAAGCTTGAATATTTAAAAAATAAAAATAAAAATGTTTCAAGCAGAATCGGGAACAATTACAGCTATTTTCATTATAAATTGAAATTTTGTATCAAATTGCAAAAAGTAAACAATACAGAATACACAAAAGACACGGAAGAAGACAAAGTTGAGTTCATTGAATGTATATTATATTCTGTGTTCTATGTTCTAGTATCAAGAATCATCGTCACCCAATACCCAATACTTTGTTGAATATGTATTAAGGGGAGACGGAATAAATCAAGTTGTTTGGATATTGGAGTTTGGAGTTTGGATACAAAGAAGAATCTTTGTACTATTTTGTACAGATAATATTGTGTGGTCATTGAAATATGTTTATTATTAGTTGCTCCGTACTGCCTCTTTTATCCTCTTTTAATAATCCATGGTCTAATAATTACAACTACAACAAGTACAACGTACAAAGTAGAAAGAGAACGAGATAGGAGGATAATAGGGTAAATACAGTTTTTAAAAAATTTCATGTACACAAAGATGACGAACAAAAGCCAAGCTAAAAACCGTGGGGCTCATCTCAACTCGACTCGGCTCATCACAGTACAACACAACACAATAAGAGACAAAACGGAGTGAGAAAAAGAGACATAGAAAACATCATCAGAGCAGAATGGTCTGTGTCTCTTTCAAAAGAATATTTTCCAGTCTGTCAACACAAATTAGAATCATAAATGAAAAGTAAAAAAATTGTCAGTTTAGTAAAAAGTACACACTACACACACTAACAGAATATTACATTATATTGTGTATTATGTATGCATCTGTATCTGTACACTGTACACCCATGGTGAAAAAAAGCAGATGTTGATTGTGCTGTATTATTTTGGTCTTTTTGGTCTCATCCTCCTCCTCCTTCATTTTTCCATTGAAACAAATTTACCAAATAGACAGTAGACAGTATAATCTACTACTATTAATAATAATAATAATAATATACATCATAATGTGATATAATAATGTATAATATAGGCAATATTTTTTTATGTATGGTGGTGCGGCATGGCATAGGCTCGGAGTTGGTTGGCTTGGTGCTCTATTATCTATTATATGATAAAATAGTCGTCGTCAATTCAAAAATCCAGCTTTAATTCTTCAGAGCGTTGGCTTCGGCTCTCTAAAACTACTGCTACTTCTGCTGCCGTTTTCAATTCTACATTCTACTCTAAACTCGAAACTCTAAACATGGCTTTTTGTGTACATAATAATAATACTATTACTTTGTGGACAAGAGGACAAAACAAAAGCAGGCTATTCACTTGAATATTCTTTACATGTGTAATATGTACACACGGCTTCATCTTCCCTATTCATATTTATTCACCATCTTTCCCTCTTCTCTCTCTTTGCTGTTTGGTGTTTAGTGTACATAGTGTACAGTTGAATCGGGAAAAATTCCGTCCTCCATAGTTGTAATAATGATAATAATAATAGTAATAATAAAATGTTTTAGAAATGGCAGTGTGTATGAGTAGTTGTAGTTGTAGTTGAAAATAGTACATTGTTTACTCCTATGAAGAGGATAAAGCCGGTATGAAATATTATTATGTGTACATTCTACATTCTACATACTCTTCAGAAATAGACAAGCTCGTCGTCATTCTCAGAATAAACATTTTTCCTTGCTCTTTCTCTCCATCTCTCGCTGTTTCTCTTTGTACATCAAATATAAAGTATAAAGCACATTTGTATTTGTATTTTGTTGGCTACTTTATTATATTATATTTTATCACTATTACCATTACCATTACTATTAATATTACACATCTTACACCCTGACAGTACAGTACAGTGCTCAACTTGAAGAAGAAGAAAAAGATGAAAGAAGATGAAAGAAGAAAGGACGAGAGATGAGAGAGCTATTTCACAGCACAGTAGTAGAAGAAGAGGATTTTACTTCTAATTTGTACACATAAACACATTCACAATCAACAATGAATATTTCACAGCCCAATGAGAAGCTCAAATGCTCGAATACTCGAATGCTAAATTGTCAATTCTTTACAAGAACCATGATCATTATTACATTATGTTATTATGTGAGTCTGTAGTTTGTACTGTAAACTTTTGTCAGATTTCTATTTAGCATATTTCATATTTTCCTTATCGACTGTCGTGTTGTTCTCTTCTATTCTCTGTTCTGTATGTGTCTGCGTTGTGCATTTTATTATTATATTTTTATTTTTATCTTGTATCTTCTGTGTGTACTCTTTTTTTGTCCTCTTGTCTCTTTTATTCAGATTAATTCATCATCTTTACATTTTGGATGAAAAGAGTTTAACATTTCTAAAAATATTGACCACTCATGATCAGCTTGACTGCCGATAATTTTTTTAACAGCGTGCAGAGTGATAATCAAAACGTTAGTAAATATTCAACATGCTCAAATCTTGTTCAAAATATTTTTATAATAAGAATTGTCCTTAAGAACGGTCAACGGTATGTCCTCAAAACTCAAAACCATGTTTTTATGCATGTAATATTTTTTTTTCTTGTGTTTTTTTTCTTCAAGTCAAAGTACTCAGTATATAGTGCAAAAAAATGCTAAAAGATCAAAGTCCTAGAATGGAAATAGAAATGCACTAGGCACTAGAAACTAGAAAGATGAAAAGGAGGAAAAAATGAGTAGGGAAAGGATACACGGTAATTGGATAGAAGTATTACTAAAACATTTACAATTTACACTCATGTACATTGTAAATCGTGCATGTTCTTGTGAGTTATATGGGCTCAAAGCTCAAACTGAATCTTTGAAGAAGGAAAGAAGAGAGCAATCAAATACACATATGTAACATGTACTAGTATGTATACAGATTGCCAGGATTGAGGATATAGGACTATTTCACCCTAGAGAAATATAACAATGAAGAAAATGGGATAGGAACACGTTCCGTTCTCCATATCTATCTCAATCTCCATTCCACTTCACTCTACTTTCAACCCTCCCTATCCAAAATCCAAATACAAACATCCAGAATCCAGAATCTAGAATCCAGATATTGTCAGCTTTCCTCTTCCTCTTATATACTTTTCCTTCTTGATTTTCTTCTTGCACTCTCAACTCTCACATCAAACTGAATTTAAATTCTGCACTTGCTCAATTGCAAAAAAAGGCAAGTGAAATCATATGCATATGTAGATGTAATACGAGTACATATCCACGATCAAATACATTGTAGATTGTACTTGTTACCTACATATCAGAAAGAATTGCTCCAGATTCCAGATTTGGAGCTAAAATTCAATGAAGTTGAGTGTTGAGTTCTGAAGAAGAAATCTTTTATAACAAATTAATGAACTTTGTGAGCTTTACTGTAATGTTTTTGACCGAAATATTCCCTCAACTCCTGGTTCCTGGGTTTTCCTGGTGTCAAAAGGAGAGAGCAGACGTCAGACACTAATTCCTCGTATGGCAAAATCAAATTATCTCGTGTAATAAATTTTAAAATAGATTTGGACTTTTCAACACTTTTTTCTATGCTGCTCCGTGCTCATGAAAGACATAATATATGAGCTATGAGCAGTGACTCTAGTTGGCTCTAGATTCTAGAATCTAGACTCCAGTACAATAAATGAAGAATAAAAGGACTGAGCTGTTTTTTTTTCATGCTCCCTCCCCAATATTTGTCAATTAAATATTCACAAGGGCCACAGGAAAGGTTTATTATTTATTACTCCTCCTGGAATTTTGATTCCAATGGCACACACTTTCTCCTGCACACCAGAACCTCCAATTCAAATATTACTCTAGATTGTAGATTGTAGACTGTAGATACATGGAACATGGACAATAATAATTGTAGTATATAGTTCCATACTTCATACAGTAAAAATTCTGGGCCATTATAACTACAGTGCAAAGCACATGCTACATGAAGCAAAAGTTGAAAGTTGGAAGGAATTTGGAAACTGGAAACTGGAATCCGGAATATAGTTTTGCGTATAAACACTCTAATTGAGTTTTAATTTTATTTACATGGATTTCCCCTCTTCTCATTCATTCGTCTCTTTTTATTACACATATTCTCTACTCTACTCTTCTTTCTCCTCCTTGCAGAGAAATATACTTAATATACGCATTCTCATTTTCATCCTCGGCCGCTATCTCTGTCTGTAGTTTGTAGACTCTAGATTCTAGACTCTAGACTCGTTGTGTAAACAACCAATTACGCTACATTAAAAAATTACTCGAGTGCTTAAATATAACAACTCGTGTGCTTTTCCTTGCTGATATTTTACAGGCTACAGACTACACACGCTAAACTCTAGAGTCTAGTACAGCATCAGAATCCGAACCAGATTCACTACCGACTACGGACTATGGACTATGGGGAAACCAATTAGTAGAAACGAGACAGTTATATTATCTAGACCATTCACAACTCTTGTAATTATTATGCACAGCGTACAGCTGTTATCCCATAAACTTGCAATTTAAACAAGAGACATATTATTATTAAACACATTTCTAATTTTAATTATTACACAAGATACAAGACAGAAAACACAAGAGTGTATCCTATTTCATATTTCATATTTTACACTTGTAAATTTCAACCCCTTTTAGTACTGACAATTGTGAGTATGGACTTTGGAGTATGGAGTAAACCAGTAGTTTTGTAGTCAAGTAGTTTAGTACCATTTGTATTATAATTTTCACCCCCTACACGGGCGTATGAAAAGGAGCTTTGAGTTTCATGACAGAGTCAGACATTTTGATTTCATTCCATTAAAGATGGGATAATAGGAGATGTCATCATGGAAGGAAGGTGGGCTCGTTTCTCGTTTCGTTCCCAGTTTCAAGTGGTGAGTTTTTTTTTTATTAAAACCAGTGACTATACTCTATACTCTATAGTTGTAGTTCAAGTTGTAGTCGACTCTTGAGTTTGAGTTTGAGTTTTGATATGATATGTGGAATGAGAAGGATGATTGGCTGAGTGGAATGGCATGGCATTAGTTCTGTTGAGGTGTCAACGTGTGAACGAGAGCAGAGATAGAATGTGTGTGTGAGTGTGTGAGAGACAGAGAATACATACCGTATACCATAAAAGAATGAATAAAAACCTAGCTTCAAACAAAGGCTTATCACAGCATACAAAATAATATCATTATGAATTTACCATAGAAAATAGGAATCAAAGACTAGGTAAACCCATAAAATAGCAGTGAATAGATACAAAGTACCAGCTATTCCTGCTGTCTGCTGTCTACTGTCCTTTCAGTTTTAAATAGCCCAGCACTGATATTTACGGTACGTGGACGGAGAGAGGAATATATATACAATGATAATGGAACTTCCTCATCAAAGTGTGTCTCGCGTGCTTCGCGTCAATCTGTCCTCCACACCCGTATATCCCGCCCGACTTCATACTCTCTCTCTCTCTCTCGTTCTTCCTTTCTCTCTTCAAATTCATATATATTTGGAGCTTGGAGTTTGGAGCATACTACAACTCTTGTTGTTGTTAAACGACCACTAGGACTACCACTACCATTGCCACTAACATTGCCTCTGACCTGGTCGTCGTCATCGCCATCGTCCTTTTCTTCTACTCGTTCCATTTCTTCTTCTTCTTGTTCCACCAACATCGTCTTTCCATCATTGTCAATAAACTCTGCTCTCTTCGCTCGCTCACTCACTCAGACTCGCAGGCAGGCTGGCTGGCTGGCTGGTTCTCTCTGGCTTGCGTGATATCTCCTCATTATATCCACTGTCAATTCCTTATTTATACACACACTCGCTCACTGCTCTTTTCCTCTCTCGTCTTTTCTGTCCTTATCAACTCAAGTCTATTGGCTTGAGTCCATGTCCAAATCATAATATATAAGTGTAAGAAGACAGTATATAAAATATAAAACGAGAGAGAGAGAGAGAGCGAGAGACAGACAGAAAAAGAAAATACTACCAAACCAAACCAAGCCATGCCAGTGTAGAGTCCAGACCGTTGGCTACTTATATATACCTGTATATTGTATACATTGGATGGAGCGTAATAAATTCCTTATAATACATCACCATCACTAACAATAAAGCATTGACTATTTTCTATGCAGCTGACATGGACACATATACATACACACGTACAATGTACAATGTTGAAGAAACGGCCAGCGACCAGTGACTGAACATCATGAATAAATGCAAAAGTCTAGAGTCTCGAGTCTAGGTAGTGGTAAACTGTATACAATATCTCATCAAAAGTGCCTTCACACAATGTATAAAACATAGATACGTGAGTTGTGTTTTGTATTTTGTCTGTGAGGATATTTTTTTACATGGAACAATAAAGAAAGAAAAAAATAAAGAATAAAAAGACGACAAAGACTATATATGACTGCTACTATGATATATAATGACGAGACAAAGAGCAAGAGTGACGAGTACTCACTCACTCACTCACTCAAAAAAATACAGTACGAATATGAATGACAGCTTTTGTTTGTCTTCCTCACATCGTTCAAGCTTTTTGAGTTGAACAGAGTAGAGATATTATTGCTCATATTATGTACTCAATTGAAAATTGAGACTTGAGACAACGTGTCACGACGACTTTGTCCGCTTTTTGATATCAATGAAATAGCCAGTTTTTTTACAGTAGACTTTAAAATTTAAACTTGTCATTCAATTCCTCAATGAATTCTCTAATCCTTAGAAATTGTCAAGAACCTTTGACATTTTAAAATTGATCAAACTGGAATTGGATTTGAATTTGCATTTGAATGTTTTCACGTGTCTTTAGTCTTTGATCACTGAATAAATGTCTACGAAAATGACAGTAGACCTTGGGAATGAAATCCGACACAAGACACAAGACAAAATTTGATACAATTATCATACACCATATAAGTTGTAGAGTATCTAATATCTGTATAATATTTTGTACAATGCATCATGTTATATTTCAATCAAGTATGTTCTTCAGAGGAATTTCCTACATATACATAATATAATATACCCATGACATTTTACATGATATGATCAAGGAGGAAAATCGGAATGGGATATGGAATAGAAAGAATATTATGAATATCAAAACATGTTGTACATTTGGGAATTTTCACCATCATAATATGTAATTTCTATTCTCAGATGACTTGTGTCTCACATCATATCACATCAGTCACAGAAAACAGAAAAGAGAGAATGTGAAGAGGAAGAAAGACAGAAAGACAGAAAGGCGACCTTCTTTTTCACTTTAGTTTTCTGTGTAGTCTGTAGTCACATTAGATTCCATTCCATTCTATTGTCAAGAACAAAGGGGAGAATGTGAATGTGAACAAGATCAAAGGGATGCGGAGTCAAGTCAGTCCGTCTCTATCTCCATTTCTCTCTCTCTCGTTCTACTTGTACTGTTTTGTGTTTTGTTTCTCTCTCCATGTTTTTGACTGGCTTTCCCTCAATTTTCTTTAACACACCGCGAAAAGGGAAACAACGATAACAACTCATCGTCAGTTTAGTTCAGTCGGGAACTTTTAAACATGCATTTATGTACATTGTTCATTGTACATGTACATATATGGTTTACAATTTACAATGCAATCCAGTGGATGTACATTGTACATAAATGTTTGGGGTTGATATGATCATGCCTTTCAATTTCCCATATACCATGCACCAAACACAATACACCGCACGTTCCGTATGTAGTATGTAGATATTTGATACAAGTGTAAGAGAACTGGAAGGTTTATCTCCATTCTACATGTACATATTTTTTTCATATCTCTTTCATCTAACTAATGTTTACAGATACTTGCTATAAATGCTTCAAAAATGAATCACACTAAAATACATGTGTGTTTGGTGTCGTGTAGTGTAGAGTGTAGTATAGTATGGCTTGTTGTTAAAGTGTAAACATAGCTTGTACAATTTCATTTCATTTCAATTTTCAGCATAACTTCTTATTCTCCTTTTTTTACCTTTCCCCACTTGTCAATTCATTTCATTCCTCATGGTGAAGATGAAGATGATGATGCTGATGTTGATAATCCCATAATAATAATTTACATAATTACCATATCTGTTCCATCTTAATCTGTCATAAAAAATGTCCTGCTGAGCTCTTGTCGTCGGATAGCCATATTATACATTATACTACTCCATAATTTAAATGAAAAATCCATATTTTCCTCACAAAATCATTGTGTTTTCAGTTTTGAACATCTATAATATAATAATATGGCTATATCGTGTATCGCGTATCCTGTGATTGCTCAACTAGGTATGAAATGTTAAAATAATAGTTTGAAGAGTTTAGAATCGCATCTTCTGGCACAGACTCTACATTCGACGTTCGACGTTGTTTGGTTCAAGTTTAGAGCTGCTCACCAAAAAATCAACAGCAACATTGCCCAATACTCAATACTCAATGCACTACTATTTTTGTATCCATGTGTATTGTATACATACTGCGTATAGAGTATAGAGTTATCTCTCTAATGTCTAATATCTAACTGAGGTAAAATGAAGAGAGTGTCAGAAAAGTAGACAGCCATCGAGCCATCAAGTCATCAAGGAGATGAAGGCTAAAGGCTAATGCAACAAAAATAAATACCCATTTACTATTTTAAGTGGAGCTAAATATTCAACGTGAGATCTGTTTTCGTCATCGACTTGCTCTCATCTTCTCTTCTTTTCTGTTCTTGTCTCTTCTTTTAATATTCTGTCTGCCTATCTCTGTCTCTTGTCTCTTGCTCTTCGCTATGTTTGCCTTGCTCATATATTATAGTCGTTTACTTTTCCTCTTTGAACCGTCTAGCTACCAGCTACCGAAATCCCATGAAACTAAATTGAAGTCACACATGAACATGGAACTCGGAGATACTCAATCCTCAATCCTCAAACTTAAATAATATAAAATCTAAATAGTAAATAGAAAAGTCCAGGACGAAATGATGTGATGTGTTGTGTTGTGATATGATATGACGATATGTTTGTCTCTCCTATTATTATTACTACTATCTTTTCTTATTCTCTGAACCTCCTTCCTCCGCTAGAAAAAACAACTACAACTACTACCTACACATGATAATAGGATGAAAAATACCAAAGGAAAACGAAAGGAGTATAAAAATACAAATATACATGTACGTGTAAATAAAATGATGGAATGAGTGTCGAGTGTATAGATTCTATATGATATTATCTATTATCTCTGTCTGTTCTTTCTGTAGAAAATACAATATACAACATGTACAATGGATTGGATTGGATCGGAATGGTAGTAAAAAGTTGGAGAAGAATAAAATCAAGAAAATAAAGAAGAAGCGCGCATACAGATGGATAGAAAGATAGATGGATAAGTGTATAGCATTTGTGTACAGGTATATGCATTCATATTATGTATGGATTTCTAAACTCTAAACGGAGGGGTTGAAACGGAGCCGCTGTTATAGGATGAGTTGGTTGTTTCAATTGTAAATTCCAGTAGATATTGTGACACTTGGGTGTAAATTGGAGGCATCAAAAGGCATCATCTCTCTTTCTTCCTCCTTCTTCTCTTAGATATTCTTCTACTTCTTTTTCTTTTTTTGTTTCCAACACAACAGTAATCTATGTGTATGTCTGTGTCTGTACACACTACACACACAAACACATTTCCATCTCCTTTCAAACTACATGTCCATGTACATGCTTCTTTGGCCAAGGTCAAAGCACAAGTCGGAGCACATAACACAGAATACCGAATACAGAAAACAGACTCACACTCTTCTATCCATCTACATAAAGACTCGAGACTCAAGTCTCAAGACTCAAGACAAACGGAGAATCAAACAGAAAAACTTTATAGTTCAGTTCAGTTCTGTCTTTTCGGTGGCTCATCTTCCATTCTAAGCCAATCTTGAACCAACCAAAGTATCCAAGTATCCAAGTAAAAAAGGAAGGAAGGAATTGAAAAACAGACTTGAATTCTCTATTTTCAATTTGCTATATATTTTATTCTAGAGGGACGATAGACGATACGTAATACGTACACAGCATGCAGCATATAGTCTACATACGAATTCAGTCAACTCCTTCATCATAAGCAATTGGTCTTTATTCGATGTAAAAACATCTTCATACAGTTCACCTCTCTCATACACACATGCACACATCAAACCATTTCTTTTACCATGAAGAAAAAGATTGTGATGATGATGTCTTCTTCCTCCTCTTGTACATACTAAGCTACATATGACTGACTTTTAGCTTTTAGTCAAGTCATTCAATACTGTTCGATTTTTTCTGATTGAGAATCGAGTGTACAGCACAAGAGAATGAATTACATGAGAAGTAATAATAATAATAATGATGTGCATTGACTTGGACTTAGTTTTAGATTTGGATTGGACGCCAAAGTCTGTGGACAAAATCTACTGACTGTGCCTGCTCTAATGCTGTCGTATGCTCGACACTTACTCTTTAAATTTTCTACATGAATCTTTTCAATTTTCAATTCAAATCAACTACTGGATACACACTGCATACTACAGAATACAGAATACAGAATGCAGGCAAAGTCACAGTGCCGGCAGAGTCAGCACGACGCTCCATTTTCAATTTTCTATCCCCATTTTCCGCTTCAATTCATTTTTTCCACTGGTTTTTCAAGTCAACCAGAGTCAAGTCAAGTTAAGTTGGTGATGCTGATGCTGATGGTGACAGCAAGAGCAACACCAGAGATCTCAATTTCATCCACTTTTGAAAAATTACTAGTCTTTTTTAACCACAGCATTTGTAATTTATAATGCTCTTATACTTTATATTTTGTACTGCATACATATTGGCATAAACTTGTAAAGACTAAATTATAACAGATGAATGACATAAAATGGAATATAGTACAACATTTTTCAAAAACCTTCCGCATAGTTCAGTTTAGTTTAGTTTACTGCTCAAAAATCGAAAACGCATGAGGAAATCTTTAAATCTTACACATAAATATACACAAAACAGAAAGATTGAGGAATAATGTCAGATCGACGACCTAATCTAACACGATTTTTTCATTTTCCTCTTGTTTTGTTTTTGCTCTTTTTCCTTTTCTCCCTTAGACAAAAATGAAGAGGTAAAGAGTAAAGATGTCTTTAAAAATATGTAGTGCATATTTTTGTACATATTGATAAAATGAAAAGATGGGGGGTGAACATCAGGATTCCACAGTGTACAAACGTGTCTTTAACAAGGAGTACAAAGGATTATATACTGTACGTTATACACTGTACAATGTACACGTATAATACACAATAATCAAGAATCAAGAGTAAAATACAGCGATATTAAAAGGACCACGGATGCACGGCGAACGGAGACAGAGACCAAAAGATTTTTTGTAACATATTACACATTTTGTACATAAAAAGTCGTGTACACAAAAATACATCTATCTTATGCCTACAATATACAATATATTATATACAAAATATATTTCTCGTGTTGTAATAAAAAGCAAACCAAAGAAAAAAAATCTGCTGTCCAAAGTAAGCGACTTGGAAAGATTGACTGATTAGGAAAAATTGATGATTTTCGTACGTACACACTTGTGCATTGTACATCCATTGGGATCACTACTCCGAGTACTCGTACAAATATAAGTTACAAAATGGTTTAAATAAGGGTTTAAGTGCGGATATGAAAAAAATTAGTCTATAAAACTCTTGTTTCTAGTTTCTACACGCTCTTGCACTCGATCATCAGCCTCACTAATAATAATACATTCTGTACCAACTTGCATACCACACACTACACACTACATACTCTATATTCTACTAACAGGACAAGTAAATTCAATATGAAATCACGACGGCATGGAGCTTTAGAAGCATCACAACTATTCACAACTCAGAACGGACATCAAAAACAAAGTAAAAAAAACTGCATCATAATCATAGCATAAATATTTTGGACATTCTCTCCTTCTCTCATTATTGTCTTTTATACAAAATATAAAATACATGATATTAAAATGTGCGAGTAGTTTGTAGTTTGTAGTTACTGCTTTCTTTTCTGCATAAAGATGGTGATGATGCTGATGATGACGAGAATTTGAAATAAAGAGAAAAATGAGGGAGGTGGTTGAACACATGAACAAGTACTTGTGTATTATGTATTATGTATGGTGTATGCATGTAATTTCATACACTGATAGATCCGCGTAAGCAAAGTATGAGCAAAGTGATTGCTACATATACAAAATAATAATAATAATGATAGTAATAGTAGTAGTAGTAATAATAATGCAGGACAAAGTGTAGACAGTAGACAGTGAGTGGGGGGTTCTTAAGTTAGTTAGTTGCTAATGCTAATATCACCAGTGTAGAAAAAGAACACTGCAATGCACTGACTCAACTGACTCTTTGTGCTAATCGATATTTAAAAAGACCAGTTTTTGGCATGATCATAAGATCACAAGAAGAAGAAGAAGAAAAAGGAAGAAGAGTGCTGACTGCTGTTTCTCCTTCTTCATTTTCATCATCTTCATCTTGTTCTTGTTTCTCTGTGTACATATTAGTATTCTTCTTGTGATTATTATTACACAACAGACAACACACATTGAGAATTGAGAAGTGAATATAGAGTGCATGTATATGTAGTTTGTAGCTTGGATAATTACTCTTGTTGCCATGGTTCATGGATTAACGCTTTACTGACGATGAGCTTCTCTCCCTCTCTCTCTCTCTGTCTTTTACTAATTTCTTTCTGCTCAAGTCCTCGTCTAATGTATTTATTATTACTATCTCTCATGCTACTCCTCTTCTTGGTTTTGGTTTTCTTATTCCGCTGCTCCGTATGTATACTGCATACTAGATACTAGATACTAGCCACTTATTATTATTTGCCTTCTTTTCTTTGGTTTCGGCTTTTGATTTTTCTCCTTCTGTATTCTATATTCTATACATATCAAGTACTGATGTGTGTCCGTGTGTGTTTGTATGTAGAAGGTGATGTTGATGCTGTCCACGTTCGTCTCTTGTTCTTTTTTGTCTGTGTGTCCGACCGTCGTTTTGCCTTTTGCTTGTTTTGCATTAAATGAAATGGCTAATGAGCACAACTGTTTCTCTATGTATTATTATTACTTTTATCACACTATCCCATTCCAAACTCACACATACATAAATACATATGTAAACTACATTCAATGTACATACTACATAGATGTACCGCATAAATAAATGGAATGGGTTCCTTATTTCTAATCTACAAGTGAGACTTGAGACTAGATGTATGAAATTAAAAACAAAAAAAAAATCTCTCAACTGTGAACTGTGAGCTCTTTTGACTCTTATTTGGTGTTGGTTGGTCGCTTGGACGCTCGGTCGTTTGGACTCTTTCATTTAAATTGTCTTGTCTTGTCTTGGCTCTTGACTCTTGAGACTCTTGACTTTAAGAACTTAATAGTTTATAGTTTACATGTATGATATTTTTTTGCAGGGCACGGTTTTTAATTTTTAATGAATAAAATGTATCCACTTTACAAAAAAATAGTGGTAGTAGTAGTTGTTGCTGCAGGTAGACACTATTATTACTTTTATTACGATCATGTGGTACTTTTTAGGATACTTTTTGTCTTGTGTCTTGTGCACTCAACTTTATTATTTGTTCTAGTCATAAATTCACAGTGTCCGCTTTTGACTCTTGACAAGCTCACATCCGTAATTCGTAATTAATTTTCCGTAGGGTGTCCGAATAGAAATTAGAGGACTCAGGACGATTTTTATACACTTGAAGATAATAAGACTTTCAACTTTCAAGAAAACTGAAGACAGTATGTACAATGTGTGGAGTATTAAAAATCTGTTTGGATTTAGAAAATCTGGAATATAGACGCGTGTCATTAGACATCGGCTGCATTAAAAGAACAGAGAGAGCTTTCAATCGCCATATTTTTTCAAAGGTAAAATGTAAAAACTGAAGAGTTGAGCGTGTAAAATAAATGTCATAGAATTAATGCATGTCTTTTTAAGCAGCAAAAAATCATGTCTAATGTCTACTTGTCTCTCTGTCTTATAGGCTTGATGCATACTTTAAGGACATTGGATTGGATTGGTTTGAATTTGAGTTTTGAGTGGAGTAAAGTGAAATAGAAAAAGAGCATATATACACAATACACAGTAAAAATCCAAAATCCAAATGTATTTTCATTTGACATGGACATGAGTCAACCTAATAGCTTTTGAACTTTTTCATCTCTACGTTTTTTCCCCGATGTCAGATCGATGTTTGCGATAGAGAAAAATCTCATGTGTGTAGTGTGTAATAACCATACATTGTCATTATTACAACGTCTTTTACTGTTACTGTTTACTATTACAATTTGGAAAAAGACTTGAGAGCTTCAAACTTGATTCAAGAATAATATACAAGTGTGTATTATATAAGAATAAAAGAGATTTTCATATACATGTGCGTACATTTTGATAATTTCCTTCAAAGGTTGAAAAGTCCTCTACCACAATATATTATTATGTAATACAGAATTGAATACAATCATTGTACATTTTACATGTCTCTGATACTTGATACTTGATACTACATAATATGTAGTTTTTGGTGTGTGTACAGTGTGTACGATTAGCCAGCGAGCCGTAAAAGTAAAACAGTAGCAATAAACATATAAAATACAATAATAAATAATAATATCTATCTGTATACAACATACAGAGTACGGAGTTCGGAGCATGTGGATGTGTATCATCATACAATATTACAATTTACAATAGTTAGATGAGGTATGAGCATGGAAGCATACTTAATAGTTAATACGTAATACAACAGCTAGAGTTTGTCGATATGTATAGAATCGAGATATCGTTGCTTCGAGAAATATCATATCGAAATATCGAAAATTCGATAGCTCGATAATAATTTTCTCTTGAAAAATTCTGGTCTAAAAAACAACTTGGACCTTCAAAACAGAAATTTTTTTAAATTTTTTGCTCCCACATTTTTCGAGAGCTGGGCTATAACTCCGAAACGCGGACAGTTATGGATATGTTGCATGGCTAAATCGAATGGAAATACGATTTCCGGTTTTATAGAGTCCAAGTTTATCAAAATCCATCACTCCTTCATGGAGTTATGACCGCTCAAACCATTGCAGTCTTAAGTGAAACACCTTGTAGAGTTCTTCAATATTAATTATTGTTTCCTGTCTTTCCAAAGTCAAGCTTTTTTAGTCAAATTTTTTTCCTAGTTGTCGTTTTTAGTAGTAGGATTATCACTACTACTTTTACTCCTTTTGAAACATGTGAAACTGCAATAGTCCTAACGAGCACAAAATTTCAATACGCAAAATCATGGAAATTTTTCAAACGAAAAAAATTATCGATATATCGATATTCGTATCATTCATATCGAATATCGTCTCGAAAAAAACAAAGTGTAATATCGATCGTTTCTATTGAGACAAAATATCGCCTGCAAACTCTAACAACAGCAATTCAGTTCACTCTTGATTCTTGATATTATGGAGATGGTGAGATAAATACGGAAAAGACGGGGAGACAGAGAAGTGTACAGTGTACAGGCAGTGCACAAGAAAAAATAAAATGACGATCAAGTCAAAAAAGTTTCCTTCTCCGTCTTTCTTTCCTTCTTTCGTTATTTTTCTCCGTCGAACGCTCTTACACTCTTTTATTCGTTCATTCGTAATTTTAAAGGGTCAAAGAGCACTCTACGGATGTGTCAATCTCAATTCACCATCTTTCTTATTCTTATATAAAATCTTCCCTTTGGCTCACCAAACGAAGCCAAAGAACAAAAAGACCAAGTGGAAGACGAACAAGAACAAGAAGAGAAAAAAGTCAAAAACAAAATGAAAAAAATCAACTGTCTTTTCTTCAACTGGGATTTGGTATTGTATATTGCATTGTAGCATTTTGCTGTCGACATTATTTATTTGTTGAACTTTCTGCCGTTCAATTTGAGACTTGAGACTCGAGACATTTCTCTATATTCATAAGAAATGTCATGTATGCATCTAGTATTTCCTCTCTACAAAACCCCTTTGTAAATTAAAACTTGATAAATTTTTGTACGTGTTACGTGGAGAATGTTGAATATTGTTTGTATATGAAATACAAAGTGTAAAAAAATGGAGAAATGGATTTTACAAGTTCAAATACTATGCTGAGCAAAACGTTTCTGATTAGAGACTATAAAAATGACAATAAACCGTCACAGTACAATTTACATTTTATATTATTATTTATGATGAGAATGTCCTTTCTTCCTAAGGAAATTCATAGAAAATTCATAGTATCTGTCTATCTATTTAAATACTAGTACAAATAATAGTACCATACATCTATGTATATCAACCATCCACTATGACATCAATTACCAATTAGAAGAGAAAAAGTACCTTAGAATTTCCATGACTTTTTATGCTATATTATTCTACCTGGTATATTATGCAATTTATCATACTATTAGTAATAAATAAATATAATAGCTAATAGCTAATCTGTAATAACAACAATGCCAACACTGAATAAAAACAAAGACTCGCAGTATCAAGAATCAAGATTCAAGAATCGAGGAATCGAGAAGAGACCAACCCATATATATCTACATTCTACAATCTACAATAATGTGATCATTTCCTCTTATTCTAAGCGATTATGATCATCATTACGTCGATTCCCTCTCATAGGCATTTTACATATTATGTACATTGTACGTTTACAATATGTGTGTGAATGTAATCATGTAAAAATGTCAGGTACAAAATACCTGATAAAATATATGTATGTAGTTATACACATGAGAATTACACTCTACACTGTAGCAAATATTTTGTTGATACATAATATATTATACATTGTAACTATGAATATAATATCAACATCGCCATTACCATCATCATCATCACCGTCGTCATCATCATGTTGGAGGTTAGAGAATTTGACAATTTCTATGAAAAATTCACGTAAAAACTTGTCCAATTGACTTTCTACATTCTACATGCTGTAATTACATGGTGTGGTCAAGGACGATTTTTCTACTATTCACAATTCACTATCTGCTATCTAGTATCTATCTCTACACTTCTCACTGATGATGAGAGACTGAGAAATTCTGAACTGAGAACTGAGAGTCAGAACCAGAGTCAGCGAGGAGTTTAGTTTTTCCTTCTCCTTTTTTTGTATTGTTTTTGCCCTCCCCCTTTTTCTTGGACTTTTGGACAATTTCCATATATACATATCACAATCACAGTATCATAATATCACAATATCACCTTTATGGATATTATGTATGTTCTTTGGAGCGTTGAGTTGTTTTACAAAAGGCAAAAGGCTATGTGAAAAATTGTCAGGTGTGGATTGTGGATGTGAGCATTGAGCATCAAACCAATCCAATCCAAACCAAACTAAACTAAACGAATTGTTCACTTTTTTCTCTTCATGTGTAGTACATACATACTCATGTTCTGATATTTCTTCCCTCCTTTTTTCCTTCTTCTTCTTTATTTGAACTTCAACTTATTATGCATAAGTCATGCATGTTTGTACAATGTACAATCTACAGTCTAGAGTCCACAAAAGTGTGAGTGAATGTGTGTAATGATGATATTAGATTATAAATTCATGCACAATTTATCACATTTTCATGAGGAAGGAGGGACAATATATAGATGATGAATGTCGACACTAGACACTAGAGACTAGATACTAGTCACACAGTACCAGTGTGTACATAAATGTATGTATAACAATTGGAAATTGGACGAAGGAGACGAAAACCAAGACGAGGATGAAGATGAAGACAGGGCGCTCATCTCCTACACACTACACTCGACAATCCACACACACACACATCATATCACATCACATCACATCCAAATGAACATTTTCTACGTTTTTCATTTATTTCTCAACTCCTTGCCCATCAAGTCAAGTCAACTCAACTCAACTCATTATCCGCACTCTGCTTTTTTAATATATTCTACGTACATTTTGCATTATATCATCATCAGCATCAGGATCGCCATTATTATTATTATGGTATCAAATGAGGAACCAACCAACCAACTGCCACAGTATAAAATATCAAAGGCCTGATAGACTTTTTTCTAGTCTTTTCCATATCATATCAGAGACTTACGCAATTTACTAAATTTTCCACACATACAAACATGCTTTAGCTTGTATAGTGTAGCATTTTTACTACTATTTTTTTTACTAAAGTATGTAAAAAAAATAGACTCTAGCCTCTAGATACAATGTATAACATTATACATGGGATGTGACAGAAAGGCACGTTCTGTAATGACAAATGACCTTATTGTTGTTTTGTCTCAACGATTTATCTGTGCACAGATGGAATTGAAACAATTACACAACTTGAAACTTTGACCATCATTCGTACATAAATGCACAGATGCATACAGCATACAGCCAATGACGTGATCAGTATGTATATTGATATTGATATTGTACACACTAAATGTACATTGAACATGTGCTAATCAAATAACAATAATAATCGTAATAATACGTTCACGTACATCAAGATGATGATGATTTTGTATAATTCATATTTGTGCACATATTTGAACATTTGAACATGTTCAAATTATGTGACAAGGCAAAATGTGGAGGTAGAAAGGTCAAAAGGTGTCGGCAGTTTTTTCATATCCAAATAATAATCATGATAATATTCATAAAAAATACACACAGACGTACAAACTACAAATACAAAGACAACAACGAAAAGAAAAGTATGTCCAGAGTCTAGAGTCAAAAGTGACATTTTTTATACAGAAATATTTTACTTTTTATCCCATAAAAACGAAAGGGGGATGCTTTATCAAAGTCAAAACCAGAGTCAACTGACTGATGGATGTGAGCGTAATAATTATTATTATTGTTATTACTATTACACATTGTGTATTGTTATGATTATTATATGATTATATTGTGAGATTGTCCCTGTGATCTTGAATCTTGAATAATACGGCAACAAAGTCTTTTTCGCCGGTATTTTTTTCTCAATACATAAAACATAAAAGTCGCCAATGTGACTTGATATTTTGTATACAATTTACAACTCACATGGCTGAATTCTGAACATGTGAATTGCTAATAAAGTGTAATACTTATAATAATAATAATTATTATTATTACTTCTGTACATTTACATTGTTGTTGTACAACATTTTATTATTTCCTTCTAACTTCTGACATTCCAATTCCAATTCTACGATGTACGATGGGCAGAAAGCACAGAGAAAAAAAAGAGAGAGATGTTTGAAAATTGATAACACAATGTCTTCCATTTTCCATTTCATTCAAGTCAAAAAGGAAAGATTGTGACGATAATATTCCAACTTGATACGACTTTTCTACGTGTGTTGTGTGTGTTTGATGTTTGATGCAGGGTTGAAGTTTAAGTTTGATTATAGTTCTATGTGCCTCGTGTATATGCATGTATCCAGCACAGTAATAGCCATAGTCATAGTGTCATATTATTTATGAATGTGAGAAATATGAAATTTCCCATCTTGTGAAACAATAAGAGCGACTATGGATCCTGCCTCTTTTTTTACTGTCTCCTCATGGGAAAAATTATTATGAGGAATTATGTTATACACAACTATGAGATATTACATCGTATCATTATTACACTTCCACACTCGTGGACTCATGGACTCATCGTCAGTGACTTGTCCACTGGAAACATCAAGTATCAAGTGTAGAAAAAAATTATGTGGCTAGAAGTTTCGTAATCGTCATAATATCATCATCATAGAATAAAACGTAGCATATCACATAAAATGGGGAAAAAATCATGTGAGGAATGGTGATTGAGATTTTGAGTTTTGAGTCGTTTTCCTCGTTTTAATATTTAATAATTTTATAATTTGTAACAAACAATGCAATGACGATGTAAAGTGTAGAATGTAGACTGTATAGTGTATAATATACAATTTAATAAATTATTTATATAAACGTGTTTGGTGTTTGTACATGTCGAACAAACTATTATTACTATTACAATATTTTACATTGTGGAGCTCGACAAGTTTTTATATGTATATTTTCGTCAATGATTCTCCAAGTATCCAAGTCTAAACAATAACAATTAGCCTGCAATCACAACTATCAGTAGCAACACACAATAATATACTGTACCAGCATTCGTCCTTTAAGTTTTGACTTGTATTTTTTCAATGTGACTGTGGGTTCTTATTTTTTTAGCTGTTTAATATTTAATAATGCTAAACTGGTGGATATTATACATTGTCTTTGTTTTTCATTTGACTTTTGATACAAAAGTTGACCAATCGTCAATTATTGTTCTTTGATACAAATTAAGCCTGTGAAGAAATCAGGAAAATATATCTATAATAATAATCATGTGGAAATAATTGTAAAATGATAACTTATGAGACTTTTTTCAATACCAGAAGAAGTTTTTCTCTCTTTGTTTTCTGTCCAGCAGTAGTCCATAGTTCATAAATCATAAATCATAAGTCAGAAGCACATGATTATTGTGAATAAGGAAAAATGTATATTGTAAAACTGGATGCAAAATACAAAATACACAATCCACAGTCGATCAAAACATGTGTCTGGCTTTGGCTTTTGTGACCCTACTTCTAAAGTTGTAAACTTGTTCACAAGAAGTTCCCCACTCATTGTCAGTTTTTAGTTGATGATATTGATAAAATCTGAATCAGAATCAGAATCAAAGACGACGAGCACTAAGGCTAAATGCTAAATGAAATCAAAAGAAATGAAATATTGTAAATTGTTATCTTATCAAATGTACATCAATAAACTTCTTGGTCTTCTTCTTCTTAATGAGCATTGTCTTTATGTATAATATACATCATACATACATTATAGTTCCTACTACATTTCCGCAATTGTAATTGTTTCGTAATTTGTTTTCACATCCATGTACAAGTTTCTTCATAATCATATTCTTATTCTTATTAATATTGTTATTCAAGTTCACTGTCAAATGGTAAAACTTGAGAAGGGCAAAACTAATAAAAGTAGAGCATTTTCCTTACACAATATAAAATAATCAACCTGCTTTTCAATTTCAAACAGAAATAAATGCGGAAATAATATTATATTATTGTGTATTGTTTCTAATTATAAAGTTTATCAATGATATAATATTTGCTGCTGTGATTATACAGTTTACAGTGCATAGTGCATACATAATAAATTATATTATAATATTAACCTCAAAACCACCTTAACCTAATACCCAATCCCTACTTATTACTGGGTTTGCAAACTTATCTCAAGACTCAAGAGTCAATAGTTTGCGTTTAGATTTGTACAGCGTACAGCCCTTTCATTTTCATTTAGATTTAGCTTTTTTGAGAAAAAATGATGAAAATGTGAAATGTGAAAACCAGTTTCTTCTCACTTTCCTTCAATCCTTCAACTTTTTCGACCGCCTGCTGCATTCTGCAGCCCCAGGTTTCATCATCATCATCAGAACAATATCCTGTAACATATCGTCATATTTTATATTTTACTATACACACTACAAACTACAAACTACACAACAAGGGTTTACACTTTACACACTGAGTGAGAGAGATGGAGAGAACTTGTGTACTCAGGGAATGTTTACACATCTTTTACTTACAGTTTCGGAAAAGACTGCAATAATAATAATAGTAGTAATAATAATCATAGTAATCCAATGTACATATGTTTAGAGTCTAGAATCTACAATCTAGAATGTATAATCCCGATGGATATATCTTTCTTATACTTTATGTATCCACCTAATGCCTAATATATGATAAACAATGAATAATTTTATGAATTATACATAATGGATTTACGACTACCGTCCAGGATGTTGGATGCCTCTTACTCTGTCTGCTCAGATTCCGACTTCGACTTGGACTTGGACTGAGTATGACCAAGAGAAAAATTCACAAGTAGAAAAACAACAAATGCAGTTTACTAGCAACGGCATCGGCACCGGCACCGACACGGCTGTCGACAATACACAATACAGAATCGAGAATTCAGAATCATGAGTGCACATTGTACAATATAAAATGGATACATTTAATATCTATTTTCATATCGATCCATCCTCAAACGAGAACGAGAGCGAGAAAATTAATAAACAAAACGAGCCACTTTGTTTGTTTACATTAATTTCTTGAGCCGATCATCTAGAATCTAGCATCTAGCACACATGTATAGCTTGTACATTAGACCCCGTCAAAACACACTAAGTGTGTGGTACTCGAAGTCTCACCCCCTTATATTGTTTCTTTTGGTGTAAAAAACAACCCCTTAAAATTTCAATCAATTTGGTTAAGGTTTAGAGGTCGCTCAAGGGCGCCAAAGTTTACATGTGTTTTAACATGTAATTTTCCCCGAAATCAGATATGATGCTCGTAGGAGGAGAGGGGTGGAGG